>JANHFM010008728.1:13978-24032 GCA_032468115.1 Grayia smithii
ATTCCCCAGCCAGCAGAGCTTCAATTCTGGGAGTTGAAGTCCACACATCTTCCAGTGGCCAAGGTTGAGAAACACTGCCACAGGAAGTGTAGAGGTCTCTAAACAAGAGAGGAGGCATCAAACTAAATGTCAGAGATGAGAGCACATGATCTGCAGTGTCCTGCACATTTTGAATTGCTTATTTATCAAATCCCGGCATGCCTTTTTATCAGATGGGAAGTTTATCAGTACAATGCTGCATAAATCAAAAACACTTAACAGTGTCCATTGGCAACTTATTCTCCAAGATGTTGTGTCTCTCTGCACTATTATACATGCACAAAGGATGGAGGACCAAGAATCTAAGCACTAAAAGGGCACAGAGGGGTTTGGTCTGTGACTGTTCATTCACACATACCCCTGAGCCTGTCACCTTTGTAGGAACATGCAGACCTTTCTACAGAAATCTTAAACTTACTTGTAGCATTTTTTCCATCTCTTATAACCCATTTCTTTAACAACATGAAGCTCTGAGCAATTAAAGAATTTGGGTTTTCCACTCGAATCTGATTAATTTCGTCAACAGAAAAATTCAGCTCTCTTGCCAGTTCTACAGTGTGGGAAAGAGAGAAGAAAAATAATTACTCGTGTTTTATTTGAACAGCCCGTTTAAAAATCAAACGTATTTCTGACATCAAATGACACACAACCAGTTTTATTCTCAGAAAATTCAGCCTAAACTTCCCAACACACCTCAAAGGCCAAAAGGTGTAGACCAGGGGTCTCCAACCTTGGCAACTTTAAGACTTCTGGACTTCAACTCTCAGCCAGCTTTGCTGGCTGAGGAACTCTGGGAGTTGAAGTCCACAAGTCTTAAAATTGCCAAGGTTGGAGACCTCTGGTGTTGACAGAATAATGAGAGCCACTTTCAGAGACAACCTTGAGTTGCAGACTCAGGAAGAGAGGCTAAGAAAGATATTGGTCTTCTCTCCATTCTAAATTCTTTTTACTTTGTTGGTCTCAGTCTGGACAGAAACAAGTCCAGGCAGGGGGAGGGCATCTCTTGACAATCTCCAAACATACAACATTATGACTCCAAGTTTCCATATCCAAAGCTGAGACCAGGGGCTCCCCTGTCATCATCACAACCCAGCTCCATTTGCTCCCAGCAATGCATCAAAAGGACCAGGATTGGAAGGACATCTGCTGTGACCAGAATGAAGGCAAAATGAATTGATTCATCTGAGATAACTCTCCCCCACCCTGAGGATAACAAGTGCAATGCTCCACCCTTCCCCTTCCATATCTGAGATGAATGCCAACTAAGCAGCCTCCAGCACCCAGTAGGAAGCAATGAAAGGAATCTGGCTTTGTGGTTTGATTGGCTATTGTGATAATCTATTACACAGCAAGAAAGGAGATACCAAAGCAGAGGTGAAATGCTACCGGTTCGCTCCAGTTCAGGCGAACTGGTAGTGATAAAAACTACCAGTTTGGTCGAACCGGTAGTTAAAAAAAGCTACCGGTTCGGTTGAACCGGTAGTTAGCTACCGGTTTCGGTAGTTAAAAAACTACCAGTGAACCAGTAATTAAAAACAGCTACCAGTTCCTCTGAACCAGTATGTCTGACGATCAGCTGTGCCGCCTGGTTTAGCTTTGCTAGAACTAAAATTGTGCAGCACAGCTAGTTTAGCTTTGCTAGAAGTTAAATCACGCAGCACAACTGATCCCCCCACCAGCGAGGGGGGGGATCAGCTGTGCTGTGAGATTTACTTACTGTTCTACTTACCTTCCCAAGCCTCCTTTTGGTGTGTAGTGCGCATGTGCACAGTGGACATTTGGCGCGCAGTGCGCATGCGTGGCCAGCAAGCCAGTAGCAAACCAGTTCAGATTTCGCCACTATACCAAAGTCATAGGGGAAAACTCCAGGTGTGGAGTCCAAACAAGTGTCCCAGTTGTAGCAGCCCTTAACTGGTCTCAGCTGACCATGACCTGGTTAGCATTTGGAGGGAAGCCTCCAAGCAACTCCAGGGTTGCAGACAGGACTGAGATGACAACGTATCATCTAGAACACTGTAGTGCTGTTACCCACAAAAATGACATGGATGCATCAATGGAAGCATCAGTTCCACAGGACCATCATTAACTCCAATATTATTTATTTATTTTATTTATTTTATTAAATTTTTATGCCGCCCTTCTCCCAAAGGACTTGGGGCAGCTCACAGAATAGTCTGTAGACGAAGAAACACAAAAAAACATAGAAAGAATTTACGAAGTTAAATAATTCAATTTAAAAACAGTTTAAAACTAGAATTTTTTTTAAAAAACCCGATCCATCAGCCGCTCTGATTAAAAAGTCATGTCTTCAGATCGCGATAGAAGGAGCGGAGGTCGGGGCGGTCCGGAGGTCGGTGGGGAGCTCGTTCCAGAGGGTCGGTGTGCCCACAGAGAACGCCCTCGCCCTGGGCACCACCAGCCGACATTGTCTAGCCGATGGTACACTGAGGAGCACAGTCCTATGTGAGTGCACGGGGCATTGAGATGAAGGCAGGAGGTGGTTCTGCAAGTACCCTGGGCCGATGCCATGTAGGGCTTTATAGGTAAGTACCAGCACCTTGAAGCGAATCCGGAGAGCCACCGGTAGCCAGTGCAGCTCACGCAGGAGAGGTGTCACACGGGAGTAACGGGAAGCTCCCGTAACTACCCGCGTGGCTGCATTCTGGACTAGCTGACTAACTAGTAAATTATTATTACTGTATTGGGACTGCCTAAATCATCAGAATAATTTTTCCCCTGCCAGAAGTATTTAATACCCAGAAGGAAAGATAATTGTTTTTTTGGGTAAATTAGTATCAGGGGGGCAGATTAAATTCCATGTTGTTTGTTCTAAGTGAGATATTTGTCACATAGATTATATTATCCATGTAGTTCTACCTCAGATTGCCAAAAGATATTGGATACTGTTGAATAAGCCTAAAGCACCGTGGGCTGAAGAATTGGCTTCAGTGAGCAATTACAGTTTGTATATTTATTTGTGTTTCTTTTTCTTTTCCTACCCTTCATTATCCATCTTCAGTTTCTTGGAGTCACAGAACTAGCTTCTTTTTGTGAGGGTTACTTTCTAAAAAATATGATGGTCTTAATTGAAAACGAAGCTTTCAAACAGTTGCTGTATGACAAAAATGGAGATTCACCTGGCCAAAATGTTCTACAAGATTTAAAGAGGACGTTGGCAACACGGATCCAGTCGATTCATTTATCATCCTCAAAAGGTTCCATTGTATAAAGTTCTGGAAGTGTTTGAATTTCATCAGAGACGCTGCACGTGAAATATTGCTGTTGTATTATCTTGAGCAAATATATAATTCTTTTCCTACTGGAATATTACATTGCGGTTATGGGCCAAAGGTGCTGCCACTTACTTGAATCTTCTTTTGGGCAAGATGTTGTGGCACAAGTGACTCCTGGGCATTTTTGGAAGGTGCATTGGTGTCCTGTGAATAACATATTGTTCACATTCTGGATGTAGAAGTACTGTTGTGTAGCTAACGCCAGCAGAAGATGGGCTAAGTGCTGGTAAAGAGCAGAAGCCCTGAAAGAACCAGAATGCCATGGAACAATTCTTTGACAAAACCAACACATCAGGTTTTTATTACACAATGTTCTGTTCTGTTTGTTATTTTCTTGTTTGGGGGGAGAGGTTAGGCCCTGTAATACTTCCCACTTTCAATGTCCATTGTATTACACATTTAAGAAATATAGGACTGGATTACTTGCATATTAGCATTTTTTTTAAAAAAATGATAAGACTGTTAAAAATGTGAAAATGTATTTTCACAATTTGTTAGTGGTGTGGTTTTTTTTTTTTAATGGTTCCTAAATAAATGGGATGGCTCTAAGTTGTTTTCCCCAAAAGATATATTTAAAATTGAATGTAATATGTTAAGTTTGGTTATTCTTTTGTTTTTAATGGTGATACATGCACTGTGTAAACATATATATGAAAATGGTTCGGTTCATCTGCTTTCTTTAAAACTGATATAATCTTGCCCAAATGTTCTGATTACACCAAAGAGGTGCAATTACCAAGAATTTAATATTTGGGGTAGGGGGAAAATCTGCATGCTAGTTGTGGTTTGGGACTTAAAACAGCAATGAAATTCAACATGCATTTGCATGGTAATGGTACTTGTGAAATGTTATGTTTGTGCTTAATTTTTCCAAGAAAAAAATGACAATGCAATGTTAGTTCACTGTCAATTCCATTTGTGAAGTTATATTTCAGGGTTTATTTTCTGGATGCATACAATTCCCACAGGGTAGAGTTTTAAAGATGAAGATTTCTAGTTATATACGAGAGGTCAACCTGGGTCTTTATTAAGGGAAAAGATGGTATTTTGTTACTAGGCAGAGGTTATGATCAAGATGATTTATTTTAATTATATATTAAATATATGCTATAGAGTGATTTCTTGCCATAAATTCAGAATGAGTCAACTATATGCTTATAGAGGCCTGTACCAGGTCTTGGATTATTCAGTGACAAATATTTTTAAGACAACTTTAATAAGTGCCACACAAACTCAACAATGTTGATTGGATCAGCTGTTATTTTGTGGACTTGCAGGTACACCATCAGAATCGTTTATCATGCTAACTTTCCTTTGATAGAAATGAATTATGGCTGGTTCATAAGCTTTGAGATATTCGTGATGATGATGGCGCAAAAGTATATTCTTTTATAAAGGTGCTACTTCTCGTTTAAAGATTTTTTAAAAATATATATATACAGGAATATACAGGAATCCAATTTTTGTAATAGAAGGTAAGAAAAGAAAGCTCTGGACAATCCTCCTTAGTTGCTGCTTAAACCGTTGTAAGCAACAGCACTTGCAACGGTGCCTGAACTACCTTAAAATTCTAGTGGCACAGTTTGGTGACTGAATAGTGAAATATCAGTCTTGCCCACCCCTGCTGTGTGGTCTGTAATTAGCCTCTTCCTTTCACTGAACGTTGCAATGCTTATAGGGGCAAGAAGCTGACCACTGTTGAGACTGTCTCCTTGCAGTCCTTCCCTTATGGCTGTGCTTTCTAGTAAGTAAGACAGCAGGTGGGCTGTTATCACATCACATCTGAAAGTCCTGTATGCGTTAATTGCCAACTTGTCAAACAGTGGTTCAGGATGTAGATTCATGCAGTGCTAAAAGTGTACGAATGTTTTGTTTTTGTTTTTGTTTTACAAACTAAGGATGCATTCTAAAGCCAACTTCCCACAACATGCTAGAACCAGGCCAACACAATGAGCCACAATATGGACATAGTATGTTATAAGAACCCAGCCAGGTTTAGAGCTAAGCTTGTATCGGGAATCTAATTTAATCTAAACAGTTATTGTGATGTAAC
The DNA here is from genome assembly GCA_032468115.1 of Grayia smithii. Classification (NCBI taxonomy): domain Eukaryota; kingdom Metazoa; phylum Chordata; class Lepidosauria; order Squamata; family Grayiidae; genus Grayia; species Grayia smithii. The sequence continues at coordinate 19,364 of JANHFM010008728.1, forward strand.
ATTTGTGAATATCAGAAACAAAACAAATGGTTTTTGAACTGTGTGTGTATCCTGTTCGGCCATGAGGGCTTGTTCTGTTTTGAAAGGAAAAAGGAAAGTTAAATGGCAGTTGTGAAAACTGTTAAGACATGTGTCCATCTTAGCAGTACTGGCCTATAAATACCAAAGGAATTGGGAAAGAGAAGAAAAAAAAAAGCTTGTAGATGGATCCTCGTGATAAGAAGTTTAAAAATCCAGAATCATAGAGACTGTTCCACAAGTCTTTGGATGCTCATATAATGGGAAAAAAGCTACAGGCAGTTCTCGACTTACAACAGTTCATTTAGTGACTGTCCAAAGTTATAACAGTATTGGAAAAAAGTGTCTTATGCCCGTTTTTCACACATACCACCGTTGCAGCATCCCCATGGTCAGATGCTTGGCAACTGACTCATATTTATGAGAGGTGCACTGTTCCAGGGTGATGCAATCACTTTTTGCAAACTTCTGACCAAGTCAATGGGGCGGCCAGAGTCACTTAACAAACTGTATTGTAACTTAACAACTGCAGTAATTCACTTCACAGGTGTGGCAAGTAAGGTCGTAAAATGGGTCAAAGTTCACTGTCTCACTTAGCAAGAGGAATTATGAGCTCAATTGTGGTCATAAAGTTGGGGGCTATAGTGCTTCTCTGCTTTTTCCAGGATGGCTACCAATGGCTTCTCCCCTCTTATTGACCCAGGGCCTTGGAGGGATTTCAGAAGTGCTGCCATATTTAAAGACAGCCAAGTGAGATCCTTTTGGGGCTACTCAATTACATTCTTTCATCCTTTTCTGACAGGAAGAGCATGCTGCAAGACAAAGCAAGTTAAAATTGCATAGCTGCAATTAGAGGAGGGTTTGTCCACCTATATTATTGCAGCTTTTCCGTGTTCTGCAGTTGTCTTCAGGGGAGTGAAAGATGGTGATGTTTTCTATTTCTTTTTTTTTCAGTGCAAATTAATAGCAACAACTATTTTGATTATTCTTCTGGAATTGATGTTATGTTCCAGTGTCAGATTTCTATTTTACATATTTACATTTCTTTGAACTTTAAAGTATACTTAACTGTTTTATTGAAGTTGCAAATTGATTGAAGGATTTAGAATCAAGATCGTATTAGTTTACTATTAAGATAACATTGTGCCAAATGTTAGCTACAAGATCATGGTCTATGGCAAGATTTATTAAGAACTTAATGGACCTCATGGCCGGTCCACTTCTTTTGCTATGTCTACAATCTCTTAATTGAGAGATTGTTTTCATCCAAGTTCCTACTTCCTATCATTCTGCAAAGGCTCAAGTGTTGAATAACAAGCTTCTGGAACCATCTATGTGTTAACAATGCAATATACATATTATTAAATAAATAACTGGATAACTAAAAAGATGACTTTAGTTATATGATCTAGGTTCAATGATTTAACATCTGCTGTTACTCTTGTTGTATATGCTTTTGCTATACAGTTCCAACAGGAGCCATTTGTACAATATCTTTTTAAAAGTATGTATTATGTATTAATCAAACAAGACAGCTATACAGGATACCTTGTCTTTGTCTTTGACTACCTTCTAAAGAAAATAATTGCCAATATTGAATTTTCACTCATCAGTTTTATGTTACCATTAATCATCCTATTGTAGGAAGGCAAGTAGAGATAAAAGTAAGTCCATACATACAGATGGGACAGTACTAGATAGGGATAGAAGAGTAAAGTAGTTGGCGAGGATAATAGTCATATTTTGGTATAGTATAGGTAGTTCTTGACTTAATGACCATGACCATTCAAAGTTATGATAAACCTCCCCATAAAACCTACTTAAAACTAGGCTTCAAAGTTCTGAGGTTGCCTTCCCCCCATGGTCACATGACTGCATTTTGGGCATTCAACCACCAGCCCACATATGACCATGGTCATCTAACTGCAATTTACAACAGTTTTGCCAGAAACCAGCATTTACTTGTGGTTTCTGGCAAAAGCCAGCACATAATGGGCAACAGTTTGTTTAGAAAATACCATGTTAGCTTAATGACCACTGAAAAAGGTCATACAAGTGGGATGACCATGTAGTTATCCATTTTATGACATGACTTAACGATTGTAATTTCTAAGTTCAATTATCAAACTCAAACATTATCTGTCATAGATCTGATAGAGAGTTGGCACAATTAATAGGAACAGGTTTCTCTGAAATTAAATGTGCAGGAACCTACATCCTCATACAAAGAACTGTGGCTGGTTTTTGCTTGTCTCCAGTCACATAAATACATTATTTATTCTCACACACAAACTCCCAATATCAAATGAAAACTCAGTTTATCAGCTCATTTTCACCGAAAAAGTGTGTGTGTCCGAATGCCTAGTGAATAGCTTCATTTATTCAGCTTCTTTCCTTCCTGTTCTGAAATCATCTCTTTGGCTGTTTTAGTAAGATGGGACTTCAAAAAATATGGCACATTGAGAAAGAGTTTGTGCTGGGGAGAAAAAAAAGGCATATACTTATTTTTTAAGAATGAAAGCAGAAGCCACTGTCAAGTAGGAAAAAGCTTAAGCAATGAAATGCTGCAGAATAGTTGGTCATGAACACATCTGGTAAGTTGAACCCCAGTTCACAAGGTCGGATATTTAGGAGCACTCTAAATCTATCTGAACTATGCACATAAAATATGAAATGTGACTTGGATACGCCTATAAAGTCAAGAAAACCCCGATCAAATTATTTGTACCACATGATGCAAGTAAAAAAGGATGAAGCTTTATTTCTACAATCTTAGTCACCATTTTGACATTTTTGATACCCAGTGCTTCTTCATGCCACATTTAACATATGTATTGGGATAAGTTGAAGCTTGCGGCTGTATCTATATTGAGTAGCAAAGCTACTATAAAGCCTTTGAGTAACATGAGAATTCTTCCTAAGTCTTCAAGTTCCTAAAAATTTATCAACTGCCATTTTTTTGGTCATAACAATATTTATTCATTCTGCCACTTTCCTTCCAAATTTAATTTCCAGGTGGGGAATTTAATCCGCATGTAATTAAATGAATTTTATCTATTTTCATTGAGCTGTCTTTGGATAGACAATGAAGTGGATGTTGCATATTTTATGCAGCACCTTCTGTTTGGTGCAGTTACAAGTCTCAAAGACTTAACAGTTCTGCCATTTCAAAATAACTTTAAAATTCAGCATTCAGATTTTTCAATGGCTCAAATGCCTGTAGTTTAAAAGACCCATGACATTTCTTCACAATAAAACTAATGTGTAAAGGTGGGATTGCCCATAATCTGATTTCCTTTCTTCAGACTTTAGCCAGCCATTACAGACTGTATACACATTTAGAGTTTCACACACACATATTGTACATTTTCTGAGATACCTTTTCTGCTGGTTAGAATAGAGATGACTGGAGATGGCACACGTTTCAAAGATTTATTACCATTAAAGAACTGATGAGAATAAAGTAAGCAAAATAAGATGAAATTCCAGCCATAGCTGTCATACCACACTTAAGATTCTATCTATTTCCTGTCTCACACTTCAGTATGATGCTGTAGAATATTGAAACCCTCATTGTGGCTGTATTCAAAATATAATTTTGGCTACATTCAAAGTATAGTTTTGAGGGTGAAGTAACTTGGTAAAGGTCCAAAGCTCTCCCTTTTCCTGGCAGTAAAAATAGAATAAATACTTTGAAATATCCTAATGATACCTCAAATCTACTGACTAAGTAGATCTCGTTCCTTGTTTTTCTCTCCCTGTTCTCTGAAGTTACACACAATCTAGTCTTAAAGCTGCAAAAATACACTATAGCAATAGTGTATTTATAGTGTCTCTTTAGGAAGTATCTTAGGAAGTAACTATAGTGTATCTTTATGAAGTATCCTAAAGAGCTTTTCCTTGAATATTTGGATACTCTTTGAATAAACTGAGATTTTCTCCAATACACTGCAATCTAAAATATTAAACAATTATCATACTAGACGTCTACAATTCTATGTACTGTATGTAGAATACATAGATCAGAATAACAAAAAAACAGATTGGAAGGAACCTTGGAGGTCTTCTAGTCCAACCACCTGTTGAATCAGGAGACCCTATACAATTTCAGACAAGTTGCTGTACAGTCTTTTCTTTAAAGCCTCCAGTGTTGGAGCACCCCAACTTCCGAAGGCAAGCCATTCCATTGATTAATTGTTCTCACTGTTAGGAAATTTCTCCTTAGTTCTAGGTTGCTTACCTGCACAGCACAGAATACACTGATAATGTTATATAGTTGGGTAATGAAATGTCTACAAGAAAACAACCAAACTCAGAGAGCACCAAGATCCTGGAATTTGAATGTCCTAGACTGGATTTTTCTCTGCTTAACTCAATAAGAATACGGCCAATCACAAATACATGCACTCTTGATTGCAAATTGATATAGCAAAATGAAATTGGGCATTACATGCTACTATCAATAATAGTGCATTGCACTTTTCCTGGCCAATCATCTTCTCACGTTAAAAATGTAATAGACCTAATGCATTTGGGGACAATCTTTCTGATATGTGTGCACAGGGCAACCATATTAAGGAATGGAATGGAATGGAATGGAATGGAATGGAATAGAATAGAATAGAATAGAATAGAATAGAATAGAATAGAA
>JANHFM010008736.1:8256-19032 GCA_032468115.1 Grayia smithii
AACTCTTGGCAGGGGGCTCGCTGTTCCCTCTTTTCCCGAGGGATCAGCTTCTTCGGAGAATTCGGCTGATTTAAAAGACGATTTCTCCGATAACGGGACGGCGCGCTGACAGCTATCAGCTGTCTCTGGCGCGGCTCCAGCCGGAAGTCGAAATTGAATATTTTTAATGCAGTCTGTAGAACCTTCTTATGTCCTTTACTTGTTAAAGGATGGTGTTGTTGGACATTAACTGTCTGTTCTCAGCCTGCTTGGTTTTAAAAAAATGAGGACCTATAACTGTTAGAGAAAGATTTTCAACTTTTTATTAACTCTATTCCATATTTAGACTCTATGAAATAATATGGCTCATAATACTAGCTCATTTTGCTCTAATATATCCCTTTTCTTGCAGTTCTTTCCCCTATATATTTTTTCAGTTGCTAGTTGCCCTGAAATACAGTATACATTTTGTACACCAAATCCCTTAATGTATACTTTTTAAAGAATGGCATTATGAAATTCTGAAAATTACAGAAAGTGACAGTTCATATATTTGGGGATACTAATTAAAGCAGTTCATATTAATACATGAAAAAAAAACTTTCACTTCTATTCCAACTGGTAACTTGATTTTAACTGGCATGCTATAGACAGTATTTCTCTGCACAAGTATAGAATATGCTTTTTGAGCTCAGTGTAGCCTGAGACTAATTAAACACATAATATCTAACATCTGAATATTTCAACATCCACAGCTGAAACTGATTATATGTAAATTTCAAGATACTGGCCATATTACTCTGGACTGACTGTCTATCATACTGGTTTCCTCAGTTCTTTCCAAATATCTGGCTGTTACATTTATACTGAAGCTATTAATAATGCATACTAATTAACTCACATTTAATAGGTCACAGATCCCACAAATGTAATGGTTGCCTTAGCCATTTTTGAATTCTCAGTGATTGCAAATTTTGAGTGTGCTGATGTTAGCCAAAATATATTAATGGATTAGTTTTTCTCCAAGCATTTCAGTTGTTTTGAGTGGCCTTCGAATCGTCAATAAATTTTCAAAACAATACCATGCTTATCTTTTCTTTTTCCTGGGGGAGAAATAGGACATAATAATTTTCAACCCTTGGATTATGGAGATGTCTAAATAACGATATGCAAATTAATGGATAAAAGATGGGGTTTTTTTTCCAAAGTATTTTCTAGTCTCCACAGCATAGATTTCAGCTAGGTTCAGAATGTGCAGTACAGGATTAAAATAAATTGCTACTATCTTACATTACGTGGTATGACCCAGTGACTTTGGCTAATCCTGAAAAGTTAAGTAAGGTTCACCGTGATTAGTACTTGGATGGGAGGTCACCAAGAAATTCCAGGATGATAGATTAAATGGAGAAAACCTACCATCCTAAAAGAAAAGAGGGGCAAATTATTTAAATACTGAAGGGGGAGAAAATAGTTCAGATTGTTTTTAATGCAATAATTATTATTCAGATCTAAACTTTCCATTCAGAAAAGCAGGCAGAGTTCATCAAATGTTGAGAAACTCAAATTCTAAGCAACTTATCAGGAGTAGAAGATAAGGAGCAACTCACACTTCAGGAGAGCTTTTAAGAATGGGAGGAGGCCACCTGTATCTTGATTGTATTATTTTACCTTGTTTGGCTTCCCAGACAGGAAACACATCTCAATTTTAGAGAAGGGGTGGGAAATTAGAAGGGAATGGTCTTCTAGGGAAAAGAGGGTTTGTCTCCTTCCTATTTCTAAACAAAAATACATATGAATTAAGGTCCTTTTAATTAACCGATCTGAGCTATGTCTTCATATTGTTAACACTATTTGTTCTGCCTGCATGAAGGGGCAGGGGGGAGATAGATTATGCCCAGAAGTTTACTGTGAGTTAAAAATCCTACAGGATACAGATACATTTTTTTCCTTCCTCTGTCTTCAGCTCCTAATTAGTTCCTTAAACTTAATCTGTGTATTAAACAATTTATGTCTTCTTCTCAAAACTCATTCAAACAGGGCATTTGATCTACAGCCACATTCCATTGCAGAAGAGCAAGAAGGAAAGAGAGAATGAAGCCCCCCCTTAACCTTTAGGTGGGAGGTAACAACAATAGGTATTGGAGAGGAAAGCTTATTGACTCCTGCTTCAGAGGGGTCATTTGACCACATCCCAGTGTGACTATGTACAAGGTTGTGTGAGAGACTTAAATCTATGAAGACACTAGAAGCTGAGCTCTACTCAAGGGAGACTTTATCATAGTTTTGCTTCAAAATCCTCCTCATTTTTTTAAAGGTTTTCTCTCCTATTGGGAAAAAAGAGATCTACTCAGCCTGCAAATTGGATAGCAAAGTTTTTTTTTGTAAGATAAGACATTTTTCCTCAGTCCTAGGCCTTTTAGTAGAGCAAGCTCCTTAGAGGTTTACCTCAAGAAAAAACTGGATTTTCTTCAAAAATTTGCTTTAAGAGAAAAAAAAATAAATCAAGCAGACATCTAAAATGTAATCCTCTAAAAAAAGGAGGAGGGTAACGAAACTGCCACCATATGTTCAAGCTTCCTGTTGATGCATTTTTGCAAAGACTCAGCTTGTGGCTGTCAGAGATAATCAAGTTCTGCAATACAAGTCTCTTCTTTGAGCCTTGACAGCCACAAATCTCCATTGCCAATGAAAAGGACAGGTTATATGACAAGTTGAACAATCTTGTTAAGAAACTGAGAAACAGGGGGAGCAAAAAATTGTCAGTTAAAGGCACCTATCTATAATGTGTTTGAGCAATGGCAATATAACCTTCAAAAATGAATCTCAATCTCATTCACCCATAGCTTCCAAAGCTGCATGCTTATGGATGGTGGCTGCAGGGGAAGGACGGATAATCCATTTTGTGAGGAAGGTCAGAAGCCTCAGTATCTCAGAAGTAATTTTAAGGTATCAAATAGCTTAGTATTTTCCAACTTCTTTCATTCATTTGGCCAGTGCAGAAGAATACTCTGTCCTCTCCATCTCCCTCGCCCCCCCTTTTTTTGGTAGGTATATTGTGTGCCTGTGTATGGATGTATGGATGTCTTCACTTATAGGATGTGGTCTAATAAAGTAGTTAGAGAATTATTAGTCATGCTCCTGGTTAATGTGATGGGATCTTTCCTGTCTAGCTTTGATGCTGCATACAAGATCATACAGGTATTTTGTAACATACTAAAGTTTTGGATACCCTGTTCAGAAAGGTTATCTCAGCAAAAAGTTCTTGGTGCCCTGCATTGAACAGGATCCCACAGCGGCTATTACTCAGCTATAATGCCTTGCTGGGTGTCACTGACCTTATCCCCAGGATCTGTGAAGAGAAGATTTTGTGCATGCTAAGACAAATCATATAGACCTCCATTTAATGTGGATGTCATGTGAGTTTGAAAGGGTCGAATATCAGTGTGGCAGAATGAGATTAAATCATTGTACCAGATCAGCTCACATGACTGGTTCAAGTGGAACAGAAGATGCAAAATGAGTACAATACATGACACATTAACTCAAAGGAGTCAGTGACTTTGTGATAGATAATAATTTGTGATCAAAACTAGAGGTCTCATTAGATTATTTTTTTTTCCATATTAGTTACTTAATTGAATATCTTTGTCATCTGTAGTGAACAATCTGGAATGAAAAAAGTATTGTAGCCAATATAGTTTCACCCTCCCTTTATTAAAAATGAAGAACAAACATGTCTTGGCCAAGAAAATAAGAAATGAGATATAGATGAGAGAACAAGAGATACAGAGATACAGATGATACTGTATATAGATATAAGACCAGGGGATTATATGGACAAATAAATAAATAAAGATAACATATCATGTCTTTGTAGGGCTGTAATCACATCTTTCTCAGATATATATGATATTAATCTCTTCAGTCTTCAAATAAAATATGTGTTTAAGTATTTAAACAATGAAGTGCTTTGACATTTCACCTTTTAGGGGAATAAAAAAGAGAATTTTTTGTTCCTCTTTTGCTTTTGAATTTGTATCATAGTGAAATTGGAAGATTTTGAATTTAGGCTTCATTATAAAGACTTATACTGTAGATAAACCATGTACTACAGGCCCTTTGTAATCAAACTGAATCCAAGTTGTTGCAGTTGCCTATTAACTGTAATGAATGGAAGACCTAATCACTCATTCTCTCATTTATGTAACTCACAAGTCACCTCTTGTTTGACCTGCATATTTAAATGTTCTATATCTTGCCAACTCTATTGAAAGAATCCTATCATTTGCTAGGAAATCTTATGCATAACATTGATCTACTATCTAGTTAGCAGACAGAAAAAAGTACAGAGCACCCATTTGTTTTGCAAGTAAGTTATTTTTGATTCATATACAGTAAGTATAGGACAGAAAAGTTCATGCCTTATGTAGTTATGCAGCATACCTCATGAATGTTAATTTAACTACCCTTTAATTTTGTAGCTATTTCTCTTTCCAAAATATTGGCTCTGTACATAGGAATAAAGCCTTGAAAAGGAAAGTGGGAATGCAACAATTTTCTCTACTTTTACATTCTAAATATCAGGATTCCATTTGATTCCTGGCATTTTATCCATCTCTACTCATGCCTAATGGTGCAATTGTCTCTGTTTTTATTAATACACCTGGAAAAGCTGGTAGAATGATAGCAGCCCTCCTCCATACATAAGGAGAGCCAAAGGTGTTCAGGCTCCAAAAAATGAACAAGAAAGACACACTGAGTTCCTTCTAAGCAATTTCCTTTATTGTTCCTCACCCATAGACAAAAATCTTGCCGTGTTAAAATAAACTAGGTGCACCATTAAAGATATATTCTGAAATCTCCTAGAGTAGACTTTTCTTGACCTTCTCCCTCCCAACTCAACTAAATAAACTTTGCTGTTATTCTTCTGATGCAGCCCAGAGGTGGTATTCAGCTGGTTTGGACCAGCTTGGGTGAATTGGAAGCGGAAATCGCAAGTGGCCTGTCCTACTTAGGCATGTTTTTGAGGCTGGGTGCATGCGCGGAAGGCGCACACGCTCACATTTTTGGTGCTGGACGAACCAATAGGTAAATTATGTGAATCCCACCTCTGATGCAGCCCCTCCTTCCTGCAAATCCAGACTTCATTTACCGCAGAGGGAAGAAAATGATAAAAGCAGAATCATACGCAAACTCAGCCCCTTTTATCCATGCATCATAATGTTGCATGCATATTATGATAGGGGCAGAGCTGATAATGTAAGACTATTTTTTGTTATTTGGATGACATTGACAATTCTGCAGGTCTGTCTGTTCACTGACTTGACACTGAGTCTTTTACCAATACTAGTCAGGATCCCAAGGGATATACAATCTGCTTTTATATTCAGAAACTCAGGTATTTGTATGGAATTTCCACTGTACTTCAGGAGTAGCACCTTTACCCTGGTCACTTTGTCTTATCTCATACTTCACCATTATTTGCCACTAGTCCTACGGCCTTCCATGTGCTGGGGGTAGGCCTTCTAGTGTGGCTTCAATTCCCTGAAAGCAGTAGGAAATGGAAAGAATATTTCTGCAAATGAAGAACTGACCATGTTAATAATGACAACAGGAAAAATTTGGTTTCTAGGATCATGGTATCATGCCTCCTCGGAGTCTCAATCTGCAGAGTCTGAATCTGCGGGGGGAAGATAAGCTGGAAGAAGAACTGACAGAGATGGAGAGGTCAGCTCTGTTGGCCTTGGAGGAAACTGGGGAAGGGCAGAGTCAGTCCAGACAAAGGTTTTCTGAATTAGTAAGGCCTGCAGACAGGAAGAGCTCAGGAGAAGAGCAAGGACTACCTCCCCCTCCTGATCAAGAGAGACTGTGAGATCAACACAGATTGAGCTGGCTAGAAGGGAGGAGAGTGCTACGTCCCCTTTCACAAGGCACAACTGGGGGACTGAGATGTAAGGAAGTGCTGGTGGGATGGGCATTAGTCGGGAACAAGTGTTGAATCTGTGGAGCCTCGTGCATTTGCCAAAGCCTGAAGATTTCTGTACTCTGTTTTGTGGGGCTTGCCAGTTTGCCTGCTTTGCTGAACTTCTTGCTCTGGTTACTGTTTAGCTAACCTGGCTTATTGGATTGCTGGCCCTGGTTACTGTTTGGTTAACCTGGCTTACTGGGCTACTTGCAGCCAGAGGCTTCTGAAGGTGCGTGTGAGAGCTTTGCTCCAGGACTTGTAGTGAATGTGGGAATGTTTGGGGGCACAGCTGGGGCAGGGGTAAAATGCATTTACCTTCACTACCGGATTGCAAATGAGAGCACGTGTGTGCTTGCTATGCTCACACACACCTCCTCCACACATGCGCAGAGCCTTCTGTGCATGGGCAGAGGGTAAAAAAATGGGACGTGATGATGTCTGGGAGAGTGGGTGGAGCCTCCCACCACTGGCCCTACCGGATCGCATAAGCCGGATAGATCTGGCTAAATTTCACCACTGAGCAATAAAGGGGATTTAGACCTGTTCTGTGTTTGTGTTGCTTTCGTGCCATGCCCCAGGTCATCACATATGGTCTGAATTTTCAAAAGCTGGCATTAGATGGGTTGCCCTTCACAAAGATTGCTAAACGCATATCACACTTGATCAGGAAGCCAGAACTGATGAAGCTTCTTGGATGAGAAGTGAAATGTCTTCTTCTTCCTCAAGAAAAAAAATATAGTCCAGTTGCCTTTTGAAAAATACCTTTGACACAGCCATGACCTAGATGACTGAGAATATCCATAGACATTGATCAGGAAATCTTAAACATCACCCTGTGGATAAAGACTTTAGATAAAAGCTTGTGCACTAAAAGGTTGTTCTAATGGAATCTAACAAACTACTCACCATAAAATCAGAAAGAAAACTAACTCATAAAGTTCATGGCCTTCACTATCTATACATAAAGTTCAGAGTTTTGGAAATAAACAATATGAGCTTCAATTCTTAATATAGGAATACAAATATGATTTAATAGGTGTCACAGAGGCCTATTGAGATTATTTACATGATCTGAATGTAAGCAATGGAAGAAAATAGTTCTTTCAAAAGGAACAATACTATAGGGAGCAATTGAAAGAAGGATTGTTCTGCGTGCTAAAATTATCCACAATGGCTCCAAAAGCCATGAACTGAGATGGGAATATTGTACCAAGCATCGGATATCAAGTAAGCAGAAGATCAAACCAAAACAACGATGTGGTTGCTGTTAATGATACAACTAAGAAAAGATATCAGTGAAGATTTCCAAATGGTAATCCCGAAAGCATAAATTAGTTGCAAAACATATCTAACATTTGATGGAAGATAAATTCTGCTAAATATGGTCCTTCTAGGAAATTTCTAATTTGAAATTCAGTGAATTTTGTCCTTTTAAGACAGAGGTCTTCAAACTTGGCAGCTTTAAGACTTGTGGACTTCAACTCCCAGAATTCTGCAGCCAGCTATGCTGGCTGAAGAATTCTGGGAGTTTGTTCTAAGAGATGGCAAAGATACATACCTACAAATGCTTATCTGCTGTTCTTCAACAAAATGGAGAGAAGAGTCAATTGGGGTTTCAGAAAATTCATTTCTTGAACCTATACTCCACAATATTTTATTTAAGATAAAAGTGAAAAATTGAAAGTGTTGTCTTAGAGTAGCAGATGATATAAAACTGAATGGGATAGCCAATACTAAAGAAGTTAGAAATAAAATTCAGAGTAGTTGTGATAGGTAAGAAAAATGGGCTAAAGCAGCAGAATTAAATTGAGTTTTTACTTTATTTTATGTTGTTGGATTTCTAACCTACCTTTTTGTTTGTCAAACAACAAAAGCAGCTTATATATACAACATAAAAATGATTAAAATTAAAACTGAACAAAAAAGTGATTATTTTCTCATGATATTGTACTAACAAATATTCAATCCAGAGTATTTTTAACATTGCTGAGATTGTGTGTATGTGTGTGTGTGTGTGTAATATGGTTCAGTATAGAGTTATGAAATTAATAAAGAGGAAATTCAAATGTTGACATGAGAATTGATAGAATAAAAATCATTTTATCTATCAAGCAACAGACTTTAATGTTTCTAATGTTTCTATTAAGAAGCTCAAATATTTAGGAATGTTCTTGATAAAAATAACAGAATTGTTTAATAATAAATTAGTTCCAACCCGGAAAAATATATTAATAGACGCTTCTAGATGGAAATCGTTGAATTTGTCTTGGTTAGGAAGATCTGCAACTGTCAAAATGAATATATCCTACCAAGTTTAAACCTTTTTCTTGATTCCAGGATTTATTGAAAATAAGGTGTTAAATATTTGTCACAGTTAAGCAATGCATTATATATGGTCCAAGAGAAAGACAAGTATTTAATTCATACTGTATATCTGCAGGATTCCAGAGAATGAGAAAGTCTAGTCACCCTGAATTTCAGACTGTATTATCATGCTAACTGTTTACCATGGAATTTACTATGGGTTATATAAGTAGTCTTCAACTTAAACCAGTCACTTAGCAACTGTTCAAAGTCACAACAGACCCTGAAAAAGGAATTTACCACCTGGTTTTGAAGTTCTGACATTAGCTCCCCTCAGAAGTCACATGACCATATTTCAGGCACTCGGCAATTGATCCATATTTACATCCCTTGCGCTTACAGCCGTCTGCACCACACTGCAGTCACATGACCATGGTTGACAACATTTTTTTTCCTGGAAACCAGCATTTATTTGGTTCTGGCAAAAAATGCTCCACAGCAAACAATGAGTTTGCTTAATGTCGACTGCATTTGCTTAATGACTGCTGCAAAAAAGATTCAAAAAAATCTGGTCTGCTCACATGGTGACTCACTTTATGTCATGACTTACAACTGTGATTGCCTGCTCAATCACGGTCATGAGTCAAGGAGTACTTGTATTTTCCTATGGTTCTGTTATGGAAGGAAAAAGCTTGCCAGAAAGGTGTCACTGATACATGTAGAAATGAAGATCACACATACCAGAAAAGAATAGATCTAGTTCCCACTCTACAATTTATTATTAAATGTAATAAATGTACTAAATTTATTTTTATAAAAAGATGGCTACCAAAATTTTGCCCAGCAATAATTTGCTTTGACGACAAGTCTCTTGCAATACAGCATGTTTCTATATTTCATTGCTTTCAGAATTTTCACTTAAGCAAACAGGCAATAAAAATTTCAGAAATAAAGGTGAAGTCTGATCAAATTTCAAAACCTTATAACGCATGCTAGTGATCATCTGTTAGACATGATTTGTAAATTATAAATGAAGAAGAATAAGTTGTACATTTGAATACATAAATAAATAAAAATACAAAGTCTGACTTGGAATCAAGACTGCATGATCAAACAGATGCAAAATATGAATATAGTTAAAGAGGTGTAACAATGGGAATTTTAGTGGAAGGAAGAGTATTAAATTTCCTTCAAATATTATACTCAGAATTGGTGTAAGATGCTAAAATGAATAATTCTTTTTCTGAAAAATGTTGAAAATGTAGCAAGTAGGTTGGTTCTTTTTATTCATATACGTATGGTGGCAGAGTTGAAATGATGAGTCCTTGGTGCTCTCTGAGCTTGGTTGTTTTCTTGCAGAGTTTCATTAATAATAACAATAATAATAATAATAATTTAATTTCTATGCCGCCCTTCTCCCTGAGGACTTGGGGCGGCTCACAATAAAAAACATAGAATATACAAAAAACATATAAGAGACATATTTACAAATATACAAATCATATACAATATAGACAGGACCATAAAACAATAAAACATTAACCATTAAAAAATTAAATAATTAAAAAGGGGCAGTAGTAAAAACTAAAAGTCAATTGAACATAGTTTTAAAAATAGTTTAATTTAATTTAAAAGTGGTCAGTCAAAGTCTGCTTGGTGAAAAAGCCACGTCTTCAGGTCGCGATGGAAGGAGCAAAGGTCTGGGGCGGTCCAAAGTTCCACGGGTAAATCATTCCACAGGGTCGGCGCCAAATTAGGTAACATTATCAGTGCTAGTCATCATCATCTAGCACTGGTGAAGTTACCTAGTTTTGGTAATGAAATGTCTGCAAGAAAACAACCAAGCTCAGAGAACACCAAGAATCCCCCTCACTTTAGAGAATTTAACTCTTCTGAGTTTCAGGTGGATATGTTTAAGAGTCTGTAATTAAAAAACTAAAAACTAAACACTCATCTATACCTCTTTTAGAGTACTGGTGGCAGAAATAAGGAAAGGAGAGCACAATCATCCAAATTACTCAGGGGAAAAAATGTCTTGATGAACAAATTGTTCTTCTCTAGCTGAAAAGTAGAGTTTCAAGATCTGTATAAATGCTCTTGGGTTTCCCCTTTCCTTGATCACAGTGAAGTAGTGCAGCAGTAAATCATACCAGTTAGGAAGATGCCAGGAACTCAGATAAACACAATTCAGCATTTGTTCCGGACAACTGCCCCTCCCATTTGCCTTTCCTTTTAAACTCCCGCTCCAGGTGTATCTTGTGAAGGGGATCAAGGCCCTTTCCTCCCATGTAAGCCACACAACCCACATTGCTCTCTTCTCTGTTCATCCCTGCGTGCCCTAGGATGAGGAGGGGGTGGGCTTTGGTCTTCATCAGAAACCCCTTTCCCTTGTTCTAATTCTCCCCTGCTCTGCCCAGCCTGACTTTGCCCTTTTCCAGTTTCCTCCACAGCCAACGGAGTCTCTCTCTCTCTCTCTCTCTCTCTCTCTCTCTCTCTCTCTCTCTCTCTCTCTCTCTCTCTCTCTCTCT
>JANHFM010008737.1:86521-98187 GCA_032468115.1 Grayia smithii
CTTGCAGCATCACATGATGTATCATGACTTTTTCCCCCTTTGCTAAATCGGGTGCTTACCTTGATGTTTTTATTTTGTGTGTGTGTGTTTAAATTAAGGTACAGCTTCAGAAGAAATGTTTCTTTTTCTTAATTCCATGAAGCAGAAATTTAGATGGTGATGTTTAATTTAGTTCTTTTAGTTATAAAAAAACCCTGATTGTCATATACTTCCCATGACGTCAATGGTACATAATGCTGTTGAGAGGGGGAGGGGGAACATACCACTTGTTTAGGTGTCTAAATATGTTTTGGAAAGCTAAAATTGGGCTTCTGAGTTAAAAAAAAAGTTGGCTAGATTTCTATCAATTTTCTGGCACAACAAACCAGTATTTATGCACACTCTTTCCCTCTCTTCTCATATGCTTACATATATTTTACTAAAAAAGCATCTGAAAACTTTTTTTGAAGGTAGTTATTCTGTAAGATTTATATGGCTACTCTTCTCATTATTTGTTTCTTTTTATAACTTGCTTACTTTCATTTTAGTATAAAATAGAGAACAAAATTATTTTAAGATAGATGAAATATGATAGAGTTAACTGACTCATTTGTTGAACGAAATGATTTCTGTCTGTGTTTCTGGAAATTTTTGTGGGGTTTGAGAAACCCCACAAATTCAAATCTTTGTAGATTGCAAATAATAAAACCATAGCAAAATGAAAATTGACTGACTTGAGCAACAAAAAACAGAGGATTTTGTCAGTGTCTTTTCACACCTATGTTTTACTGACTTCAGTGGGATTTTCTCCAGGTAAATGTACTGTATTTGGTTAATAGAAAAATGTTGGCATTTCAAAGGTTTTTAGATTATCCTTCCCATTATCTTGAAGTATTGATGAAAATTAAAATTCAACATTATTTCCAGAACTATAGTTTAAATATAAATGTTGAAGCTCAAAGCTGGAATCTTATGTTTAAGGTAAGACTTGCTTAATGCAGTTGGACTGAGATAAGATAGCAGTAGCAATAGCACTTAGACTTATATACCGCTTCACAGTGCTAAGCACAGATGCTTAGTGAAATCTTGTAATAGATTAATTAGAGAAGAAGTACTTACTATTCATGACTATCTAATAAATCAGAGTATGTCATCAGTACACAAGCAATGTAAACTGTGCAAGTGACATACATATTTTGCTTTTTACTTATGTCTATGATTTATATGGTTACCATGTAATGCATATAAGTGACTCTGGGCAGTGTACACAATAACTGGTGTCCAAGGATAAAACACTACCTCTCTCACCACCACCAAAAGAAAAAAAATGGCTGGCATTTATGCTTCACTGATTGTAGAATGCATTGCTTTATCTAGGCATGTATGAATGTGCCCAATGTTGACTTGGGAATGGTTTTCTTGTGCCTTCAGAAAGAATTCTCAATATTGTTCTGTTTCACCTTGTCAATTGTTTCTCTGACTTTTGGCAGACTCTAGTATAAATCTGATATTTGTGATGATGATCAAGAAAGAGCTATCACCTTGCATCCACCTTCCTTTTCCCTTCCTACTACTAATTTCCTTTCTCCTTCTTTTTGTGAATTCTGTTGTACTGTTTTTAGGACTAGTGCTAAAGATCCCACAGCAGTAACCAAATAGCTGGGTATGTTCCAAATTTAAAAACTCCTTAAAAAATTTGATGGGATTTTGTATAGCATGAATGTCACCACTATAAACATAAAGCTGAATATGATTGAGGTGAATGAAGAAAGTAAGGATATATTAAACAAACTGAAAATGTGAATAAGGCTATCCTGTCATTAGAAGTGGTTCTGATTAATTTTCAGATTTAATTTGATTTAAAGCCTGATTATTTTTAGTTTTTAATTGTTACAGAACCCCATAAACATAACAAAACAAAAATATTGATTAAAATCAGTGACACACTATTTTATCAATATTGAAGCATTTTTTAAAAAAATCAGTGTGATTCACCACTTTAAAAAAAAATATTTTCTACTTCTTTTTGAATACTCAGTTGAAGTTATGTAGATTGTCCTTCAATTATTTTGACAACATTAAGTGTTCAATTAAAAAAGCTATAATTATAACACAAAAGCAAACTACTAAGATTTCTTGCTTCTCTGTTGCTTAGTTCTCTGCTTCCATATCTCTTGGTTCCCATACTTGCCATTCTGTTCTCTATTACACATGTAAAGCCAGGAATTCCAGTGCTGTGTCTAAGTATTGAAGATATTTATGTTTTATTTATTTATTATTAAACTTCTGTGCTGCCCATCTTGCCAAAATGACTCAGTGAATCCAACATGAACTTCTTTGGGAATGAATTGGCACCAGCTTTATTTTGCTGGTCCGAATAAAGAGATTTGACTTCACCCTGTCTGCCAGAATAGTCATACCAGAGTCCACTGAATGTCAATAAGTTGGAGTCTAAGTATAGCAACTATATTGATTAAGTACTCACCATCGTATCTTCTAATGACTGAAAAAGGTCTTTCAAGATTTTTCTAATTAACTCCTTGATTGTCTCTATCCACTTTGCAGTTTGTCTTCCTTTTCAACCTCCCTTGGTTGTTGATAGGGTTTTTGTTTTGTTTTTTTGATCTATCGTCTGCTTACATACTATGCCCAAAGTATTTGAGCCATTACTTGCTAATTATTGTTTTAAGGGAACAGTCAATCATTATTTGGTCCAGGATTAATTGATTCAGTGTTCTTGCAGTCTACCACAACTATATTCAGACATTTCTATCTTTTTTCTCTTGCTGTTTTTTCAGAACTAAGATTTAATTGCCATATATTGCCACCTTGTTGCTACATTTTCTTTGCTCTTTATTTTAGTAGAAGTGCCTTTATCCATCATGATCTTATCTAATTTTGACATTGTATTTCTCCCAAGAATTCATCTTTTCTTCAGTTTGCCAGCACATTGTCCATTTCAAAGAATGAAAATTCCCTTCATTTTGCCATCAACTAAACATGTTCGCATAAAAATATTGCATCTAACTGTTGCAATAATTAAGAATAATTCAATAGCCTCACTTTTCAAGTTTTAGCTTTCTTAATGAGGTTTTCTAAGTCATTTTTTTTCTTTCAGCTAATGAAGTATCACACACATACCTAAAATTAACACTTGACCTCCAGTTTTGATTCCAGCTGTTATCTCTTCCAATTTGTAATTTGCTCTGCAAATTAAACAGTATGGTGCCAGTTAAACAATATGATCCACCTTCTTTTGTTTTATTCCATATTCTGAACTACTCTGTCTCTCCAAATATAGTTCTTATGGTATCACTTCATTCATTATAAAGTTTCATTAGAAGAATATAGAGCACACTTATAACTTCAAATATTCCATATTGTAGCATGAGATATACATTAAAAGGCCTTTCTATGTTATTTATTTATTGATGAAAGTTATAAGCCGCATTAAATGAGTTATCACAGAGTTTAAAAAAAATCAAATATTCTCAAAAATCCATACAAAGTATTTACAAAGTATATATCTGGGAAAAGTGTATATTTGGAAAATTTATACAAATATATATTGTATACATTAAAGTAGTTTTTCAAAAATTTATACTGAGAAAGGTATGCATTTTAAAACACATAAAGAAACTTTACATTAAAATGTTATTTTGGGGTATGGTGTTTTTTTTGGCTCTGTTAGGAAAAGCCACGTTCAGATTTCTATGGATCAGAAAATTGAAAGAAAAACAATTTCAAATTATGAATGAACAATAACATTTTTCAGATGTTTTAAACTACAACATATAAACTGCAAGCAAAAGATGAATTAGGGTAATGCAGACATAAAACACAACAAATAAATAGCACAGGAGAATGAAATTTTTTACTCCTTTTCGTTTGAGTTGATATAACTCTTGCATTTACAATCTAAAAGGATGATTTTCTGCCTCTGAATCAGTGATATTTTTCTTCCCATACAACTAAACCATATCTCCAATATTTTATCTATTTCCCACTGAGTACACAGGCTGGAAACCTGCCTCAGACCATTCTGCATTTGTAGAAAAATACCATAGCAAATGTGTGAATTTATATTTTAACGTTTATTGTTTAATATTTTCCTATACACAAATCATACTGGTATTAAGGTTATGTTGAGTGACATGGATCCCTTGATATTGCTAAATATCCTGTTACACGAAAGGTGTAACTGTACACATATTTTTGGATTAAGGATTATGGATTTATGCTTGTTTTGCTAAAGGCTAGTCCTGATTTTATTTCTTTGTTTTTAATTCTATTTTACTGTAAATTTTTGCACAGCAGGGTCCAGATCCTGGCTGGGAAGTTTCTGTGCTACTGTAATTCTAATAAAACGGTATCATGTTAACTAGTAAAAAAGTATTCTGTTTCTATGGCATATACAGGAAATTGGCAACATATTGTTCCAATGTGGGAACATATGTTTTACATAGTTCAGTAATACAGTACTTTTCATGGTCTGCTTGAATGAAAATAGGCATGCCTGTTATTCCAAGGTATATGGGACATTTAAATCGGCTGTATTTAGAAATTGCATATTGCACAGTTCTCATTCTTTCTCAGCTGAATTTTTCAGGATTGACCCAACATCTTTTCCCATTTTTCTCCTTTCAAAGTATCACACACAATCAGATCTCTTGTTTGTCCTCCTTGATCTTTTTTTTTTTAAAAAGAACACTTTTTGTTTTTTAAGAACCCAGTTTGGTAAACTTGCCATATAATGCGTAAGTTTCATGCAGAAAGCAGACTGGATTTTGAATAAGCAATTTAATAAGAGGATATGTTTTGCGTGGGCAGAATGAGGGAGAGAATGAGGAAGGGTGAGAGATGCCACAATTATGACTTTCTCTATCACATTCACAAAGAGAGCATAGGAATACTGGAATAAATTAGTTCCTGCTTTGTTTTTTTATATAGAAATGAAATAAAGAGGATCTTAGAATTTGTTAACTAAGTAATTTTAGTAAGTAAGTAATTAAAATGACATGAACTATGTATTTCTTAAATTTATATGCTGCCCATCTCACTAACAAATGACTCTGGATGGCATTTAAATTTAATGAACAAATGTCTGTACCTATCAAATCATTGTGGTCATTTAATAATTAAAACTAAATATTTCAACCTCCAGTAAATTGAATCCGAGTAAAGAAAATATTTAGCAATGATTTTTCCTTGAAGAAATATCAATACATATAATTTTTAAAAATAAAGCAAAACAAAATATTTTAGTTAAGAAACAAAATCTAAGCTTTCTCACTTGTGTTGATACTCCTCTGCTTTCCTACTCATAATTTAGAGATAGTAGTAATTGTGAAGAGTTTACAAATTTTGGGAAACTTCCACTTTTTCCTGTTTTTTCTCCTCAAACAACAACAACCACCTAACCATCCTATTTTTATCTGGCTGTGCCATTATGCTTCTTTATAATGAAGTGATATTTCAGCGTACATAAGTTATTTTTTTTTACAAAAGGTAATTACTTCTCTTACCAATTTCTTATTCAAAAGAACAACATGCATATGTTTGCACATATGACTGCTTTGTATTTTAATCCCTTCAAGAAAGTAGCTACAAGTGATGGATCCATTGCTTATCTCACAAGTGTTTTATCTAAGTTTAAGTCTATACTTCCAACTCAGCCCATCTATTACATTTCATCGATAGGCAAAGTGAGATCTATTGCTATGATGAGCTGAAACACAGAGACACATGATGTCCAGATGCTGTAAAAACAAGATCCTTGTGAGGAAATGCAAAGCAAGTGTATCAGTGTGTAGGAAGGGGAGAAAGGAGACAGTAGTTTGGCAATGATGTCAACTTTCTTTGCATGTCTCATCTCTGAATTAGAAAGCTCATCTTCTCAACTGAGTTTCATCTCTGAGTTATCAGTACCAGAAAAACAGACTGAGAAGTAAAACAACCAGATTTATAAAGATTCTCAAGTTCAACTTTACTTTTGATGACTATATGGACCCAAGTATGAGTTTCCTTGCCAAAAGTAAGGAAAGGTTTACCTCTACCTTTTCCCAGGATTATAGTTGTTCTTTTTTACTTCCTGGTTTATCCTATAGTGCTGCTGTTTGTGCCAGTCTGCTGGTCAAAGGCTAAAGGTAAAAGGTAAAGATTTCCTGTCAGTCTTGTCCAACTCTAGAGAGATAATGTTTCCATGATCATGTAGCCAGCATACCTATGATACCTATTAATCTAATCTAATCTACTCTTGCATGCTTTTAAACTGCTAGGTGGGCAAACTAAGTCTAATTCTGCTTAGTGTGAGGATTCTGAGTAATAGATCCATTGCAAGCAAGAAGTCAGAGGCAGGTGGATTCCTCAAAGAATAGTTTTATTGGAAATATCATATTGGCACGTATCTGGTGAAAATCAACTCTGAGGGACCTCTTGGTTTTCACCTAATTAAAAGTAAACATTTTTCCCTCAACCCCAAACAATCAGTTACATGGCCCAATCAAGGCAGCATCCACTGGTCTGGTGATATCACTCCTCCCTCCTCCAGCTAGGTGTGGGACAAAGACAAAGTATTTTATTTTGACTACACAATCCCAGCTATCTCTAATCCCTGCCTCCCTATCCCTTGCTCCAGTGTGGCAGAACTGAAGCTCTAAGATGGCTTTGGCCAGATCAGATTCAAGGTTGACATTGAGTTCCTGAGCACAGTTGTATACACATATTTACCTTTTAGTGTATGGAGATAAGGTATACCAAAGGGAAGATACTATAATTATGACCTTCCTCATCACATCCATGACTAGCATATAGGAATTCTGGAGTACAGTTTGTTGGAAGAAATGTCCTTCTGGGTTCAGTTCCAAGTGGGGAAAAAGACACTGGAAACATGGAGATTGCTTGGAAAGATGGTTTAATGGTGGACAAGAGCAAATGGTTTTGAGGTCCTGGGCAGAAAAGGCGATCACATGCTTCAAGATGTTGGTTGAAGGAGAAAAAGGGCAGAGATACTGAGAGCCCCTTGGTTTTATACCCTCTCTTGGGCCCCACCTTAGTGTTTCCTGTTCCTGTATAAGAAATATATCCCGATTGGTTGTCAGACTCCCAGGGGGTAGAGGTCTTAGCTAACTTTGTAGGTTGTCTCCCAGGCTTGCTTGAGCCTGGCTCATACCTTAATGGCCCATTGACAAAGGTGGGGGACGACGACGACGACAGGGAGCTGCAGGGAGCTGCTTTGTCTTTAAAACATATTTCTCCATTTCTTATCCAAGTAAATGTAATATTCTGCCTTTTTAATATTTCCAAAAATATTTTATTCTTCTAGGAGATGGGTGGGTTTTAACTTCCTACAAACTGAAGTATAGTTTCTGCTTTGTCTTTTGTTATAGAAATGAAAGAATAAAGAGGCTCCTAAAATTCATTAACTGAACCTAGGCATCACTGTCATTCCATAAAGGGCCCTACATGAATAAAAAACTGAATATAGTATTTGTAAAAAGAATCTTATGCTTGTATAGGTGTGAGCTCCCTTCACTAATATTAACTGTATGGTGTTTAGAGACAGAGGCTAACTAACACTTTCTTGAAAGTCCCGCTAATAATTGCACATATAGCAACTGCAATGGGTGGGGTGGGGGAGGGGAGGGAAGATGCATGCATCCACCCAGAGATAAGGTTGCTTGGGGGGAAAAAAGTCAGAAAAAAATAAAATTAATAGAAAAGAAACATGAAAAAAACCCTCTCCTGCCAAGAAAAATATAATATTAACTAAAGTAGCATGAGAAGTCTTTTCTCAAGATCAGAGACTAATTGGAATGTTTGGAAGAAGGTAGACAAAAGGCATAAATTGGATTCAAATAGAATCTCACAGAAGATTAAGATATGAAAGATTCTACATCCCCAATTTGGGACCTTCTACATGCATTAGAACTGCACATCCCAGAATTTCCAGTTGGCATATCTTATTTCACATTGACTAGAAATTATGAGAATTGCAATTCTAATGTAGCCTGAAGAGAGCTAAGTGAGCAAAGTTTGCCAATCTAACTAAGGAGATGGAGAAATGTTGTGACTTGGTCTACTTTATAGTAGCTGTATTCTCCTATCCGTAGTTCTTACTGTTTACTGTATACCTGTATACAGTGGTGAGTTCTAACCGGTGTTACCACTGGTTCTCTTCATGCACGTGCGTCGCACGCCTGCACGCCAAACAGCCGCTCTGCGCATGCTCACTAGATGGTTTCCTAGCTGCAGCGCGGCAGTCTGCTCAAAGTAAGCCCTCTGCACAAGCGCAGAGCAGTTTAGCCCAGCTGAGGCGCAGCAATCTACTAAAAAGTGCCTATCAGCTGGGCTAAAAAGGAAGAAATAAAGGGAAAAATAAGGTAGGGCCGGGCAGGTGGGCAGGTTCTCTATGGAGAACCGGTTTGATGATGTCACATCATCACCGCTATCGGCTCACACGAACTGGGCCAAACCGGGAGCAACCCACCACTGCTGTATACTGCACAGATCAGAAAGAGGGCTTAAATATATATATATAGACCTCTCATATCATAAACTGTTTCAACTCCTCCCCTCAGGATGCTGCTTTAGGGCATTGCATGCCAAAACAATTAGACACAGACAGTTTTTGCCCTCATGCCATCACTCTGCTGAACACATAATTGCCACAGAACAAGTACATATTCACAGTAGAACTATGTATATTTACCCATGTAGTATGGCTGTATTACTATTATCTTTCTCATCTTTTTTATACTAGCTTCTCTTATTAGTTATCAGTATTATGATTACATTATTTTGTTGTCTGTATGTACAATGAGAACTTATGCACAGGAGACAAATTTCTTGTATGTCCAATCACACTTGGCCAACAATAAAATTCTTTTAAGGTTAATCAGTAGAGTCGACTACTATTCTACTCTACTGATTAATCTCTTTCAATTTATCAGTTTTAAGATATATACCAATGCTATTTTAACAAAGTGAATGAAACCTTTCCTTCATCACAGAAGTTCACTTTTTATTCAAAATCTTTAAAAGAAATGTGATTTTTAAAAGCAGATTTTACAAAAAGATATAAAAATAGGTAATTTTTAATAATGTAATTTCTTATTTGTTCTTCTGTTCTGTTCTAATAAATGTAATCTACCCTTTTGTGTTCTGATGTCAGAAGGAAAACCCCTCAGAGATTAGCTGTTTTTATAAATTGGCACTGACATTTTTCATATTCTTATTATTGAAGAAAAATAATATATTCATTTACCTTTAAAACAAGAATACCAAATTAAAGCTCTGCAATGAGGTAGAGGAAGCAAAAGTTCATAAATGTTATAATTGATATTAATACTGGAAATCTCCTATTTGAGAAGCCAGATTACTATTAATAGTAATAGTATTACTATTGTAATTTTCATGTGTTCTCCATTTATTTCTCAGTAGGGAGGAATAAGGCAAAATATTTTCCTACAGTAGTTTTCGACACTTTTAACAGATTTTGGCAATCTATTCTTTAGATGAAAAGAACTATAATGGTGTTCTTGTAGTTGTATAAGAACAACAAGCAATTGTATACTGTAGATCACGGCTATCAAACTCACTGTGTCACGTTGCCGTCATGTGACGTTTCATGACTTTTTCCCCTTTGTGGAGCTGGGGTGGGCGTGGCTTGCGTGTGATGCATCCGGCCCATAGGCCCCCAGTTTGACACCCTTTCTCTAGATGAACAGAAATACAATTCCTATCAATTCAAAGTCTCAGAAATGCAACGTGTATAAAAAATCCTCTTTTTTCCTAATATACTTATTTTAGCATAGTCCTATGGAATAAATGAATAAATACAGCTTACTTGTTTTTTCTCATTAAAATGCATAGGATAAAACAAAAGCATATAAGAGTTAATCAGAAGAAATCCAAAAAGACATTGAACTAATTCTTGATCACAGATTTTTGAGATTCACTTGTTAAAAGTTTATTACCAAGCACATTAATTGACTTATAAGTGTAGAGTTAAATGATTTAATACAGTTCTTGAGGACATTGATTCTCTTGTCAATAGATACATAACTATTACTGATATTTTTCTGGAAATATCCATGTGTCCCTGAGTTTAAATGGGATAAAACAAGAAGGAAGGAGAAAGGCAAAGCACAGGAAAGAAAAACAATGAAAGGCAGATAGGAAGTTCATTAAGTTCAGGTGCTCCTCATGGACCCCAAAATTTCTGTTGCTAATTGAGACAGTTGTTAAGTGAGTTTTGCTCCATTTTACAACTTTTCTTACAACAGTTAAGCAAATCACTGCAGTTTTGTTAAGTTAGTCACATGGTTGTTAAGTGAATCTGGCTTCCCCATTGACTTTGCTTGTCAGAAGGTTGTAAAAAGGGATCATATGACTCTGGAACATTTTAACCGTCATAAATATGAGCCAGTTGCCAAGCATCTGAATTTTGATCACGTGACTATGGGGATGCTACAATGGCTGGATGTGTGAAAAATGGTCATAAGTCGCTTTTTTCAGTTTCATTGTAACTTTGAACGGTCACTAAATGGACCTTTGTTAGTTAAGGACTACATATATACTGAATGGATGAAAAGTGGATATCACGGTGTAAATTAAATTATTTGACAAGTAACTCAAAGTGACAAATTTATCCAACAAGCCTTCCTCCTATTTTTCCCACACAATCTTGTGAAATGGATTGGCCTGTTAGTAACTGGAAAGGAGACCACTAGGAAATGGTCTCTGTGCTAGTTTGGGAAATGATAGATAGATAGATAGATAGATAGATAGATAGATAGATAGATAGATAGATAGATAGATGGATAGAGATAGATAGATACTGAAAGAAAGCAATGAGAAACAATTATCTTAATAACAACCAGGAAGATTTCAAATAACCATGATGTGTTCATGTACTCAAGGTTGACTTACATAAGTTTTATCTTCACTCAATTCTGAAAGGCCTGCAAGCCACCAGATGTGGAAATAATTTATTCTAATATTTTCTCCTCTGTTTTTCTCTCTTATCAGGAGAGTCCATAATTGTTATAAATGCCGTCAGTGCAGTTTTACAGCGCTTGATACACAATCCTTACTGGAACACTTCAACACTGTGCACTGTCAAGAAATGGACATCACCACAGCCAATGGGGAAGATAGCCATGGGATGGCGGCTGCTCTCAAGGAAGAATCCAAAATTGATCTGAAGGTTTATAACCTGATCAGTTCAGATCCAAAAATGGGGGAGCCCATCTTGGAGAGTGTAGTGAAGAAGGAAAAGATGGAGGAAAAAGAAGGATCGAAGGAGAAAGGTTGGCCTGATGGGTCTAGTGATGATCTTCGTGGTACAACATGGAGAGGAGTGGACATTTTGAGAGGAAGCCCATCCTATACCCAAACAAGCTTGGGCCTTCTGACCACGGTGTCTGTTGTTCAAGAGCAGCCAAAGGCTTTGAGGGATAGTCCAAATGTAGAAGCTGCTCATCTCGCAAGGCCTGTTTATAGCTTGCCTGTTGAGACCAAGGGATTCCTGCAGGGCATGCCCCAAGGAAGCGGAGAAAAATCTGGACCACTTTCTCAGCCGTATCCTGGATCTGCTGATAACAAGTCAAAGGATGAATCTCAATCCCTTTTACGGGTAGGAAATTCTGTTTTTGTTTATATTCTTCAGGGAAATTCCTCCCTCC
>JANHFM010008737.1:102529-113130 GCA_032468115.1 Grayia smithii
ACACACACACACACACACACACACATATATATATATATATATATATATATATATATACATACATACATACATACATATATATGCATGCATGGATTCATGGTATGTAGGAGCACATCACACAGACATGCTGTGATCAAAAGTTATAGTCACTGGGGAAAAATTGCTGCTGACTAGAAATTGCTGTTGACTAGAAAACAGGCTTGCCTGATGCTACAGGAACAGATTAAATGTGCACCTAATAATCATATTCTGATTCAGTTATCAGTAAGCAGTGCATTTTGTGAGACATAATGACAGTTTAGAACAATTAATCTGTGGAACAACTTGCCTCCAGAAATTGTAGTGCTCCAACATTGGAGGTTTTTACGAAGAGATAAAACAACCATTTTGCCTGGAATGGTATAGGCCACGGTTTCCTGCCTGAGCAGGGGGTTGGAGTAGAAGACCTTCAAGGTCCCTTTCAACTGTTTTTCTGTTACAATTTTGGTTTTTATTATTTCAGTCTTAAGTAAATAGGTAAGGAATATTTATACTGTTCTTTTGTTGTATATGGAAAGATCCTGGTTATTTGACCCTGAAAGAAACAGTGCATCTGATTTTAATTCTGATGAAAAAGGAGCTAACTTTCCCCCCTTATATGTATTATATTAGTTCCTTCTTTATATGACATGTATCTGACTTCTCTAAGGAGATTGGCCTATACATAGAAAACTAATGCCATTAGATTTCGCTGTTTTAAATTAGAAATCGGTAAGGTGGTATATAAGGTTTGATTTATTCTTGGAACACTATCAATCATGTATTCCTTAGGATAAATGTAAGTGGGGGAAACAATACCTATTTTGCTGGGAATAATCCCAGCAAAACACATAAAAGGGATTATGTACGAAAAAAATATGCATGTGACTGTAAGATTAGAAGCATTTTAATTCTTACAGATAATAAACAATATTTATAAATATAAATATAAGGGCATAAAGATTTGTACATCACTTTAAATGTATATATTAATGTATCTGAAAGGTGGTATAATCACTGCATATATTTTGCCCAGCATCTAGTTTCAGTTACTTATAAATTGTTACTGATAACAGTTTAGATATAACTGTGTGTATATATATAGCAGACCAGTTAAAAGACTGTACTTACACCTATTTGAAATGGATTAAGAATTGGTTTATGACTTGAAACAGTCTCTAAATTTGCACATTTTCTTTATAGACCAGCCTTATCTTTTACTTCCCTTTAGACAGGCAGTGCCTGTCAAACCTTTAAAAACATTGGAAAAAGGAATATCTGAAATAGTTTCTCTTTAGCTGCATTTCATTTGTCCTTCCCTTTTACTCTGTCAGGAATCTTTTGGGAAGCATTTATAGTCAAAAAGTAGTCCTTGTCATACCAGCTTTCTAATTAACAGAGGTAACTCAGCGGGTGTTATGAGGGGTCAAAACACTGCCCAATTTTTCAGCTTTGTTAAAAGCACCTGTTTCTACAGCTCAGCGTTTGGGAATATGTGCACATCAATTTCTGAATATAAATGGTACCCTGAAAGGGTAACACCTAACAATAGGAGTGTTAATGAAACTGATTGGAAACATTTGCTGCATTGCTCGATGTTTCTGAATTTAAAAGAGGACCCATTGCATTGAATTGCAGGAATGTGAGAATTTTAAAGAAGTTGAGGAAATAAATGATTTCTTAAGTGCCTTCAGTAACAACTGGAATTAACTGCATGCAGATTAATGTATTACATCACTTTTTGCAATTGAGTAAACAGAAAGTACTTATTTAAAAGATGCTGCTTGCATAGAGTAGTAGTATTTAGAATATGAAAATAGCCTCTTTAAGAAGACATTTGTACAATGGCTGGATTATCAACTTTATTCTTTATCAGTTATGCTTTGGATATTTACTTATTTAATCTGTTTTAGGAAGAAATGTATATGTAAATGAATTAGGTAATAAAATAATTATTTTGGGTGTGGTTCTATACCAAGGTATGGATATTACATCAAAAAGCTTGAAGAAAAGGTGAATTGCTTGCCAAAACAAAGACATTTGAATGTAATTTTTATTGGATTAGTTTACTGAAAAAAAGTACTAAGGGTGACATGATAGAAGTGTTCCAATATTTGAGGGACTGTCATAAAGAAGAGGGGGTCAATCTGTTTTCCAAAGCACCAAAAGGCAATACAAGAAAAGATGGATGGATGGATGGGAGCTAATCAAGGAGAGAAGCAACTTAGAACTAAGGAGAAATTTCCTAAAGTGAGAGCAATCAACCAGCTTTCAGAAGTTGTGGGTGCTCCATCACTGGAGGTTTTTAAGAAGAGACTAGACAGCCACCTGTCTGGAATGGTATAGGGTCTCCTTGCTTGTTCAGGGGGTTAGACTAGAAGATTTCCAAGATCCCTTCCAACTCTGTTCTCTATTATATGTTACCTGAGATGTCAGACCAAAATTGATTTTTTTAAAAAAAACCCACCTGTGATATATAAGAAAGGTTAAGTGTGTATATATACCAATACTTGTGTGCAGAGCCACATTGCTATGGCAGATTTCCAGTCCTACTGTGGCCTCTACTGAGATTTCCCAGTTTGTGTGTAATGTTAAACTGTAATAAGTTGGTTTGTACCACATGCTAAACCAAAAATAATTATTCATGTTATGGATTAGCATTAGGTCTGAACACAGCCTAAGTTCTAAACTTTTGATGTGTTCATTTTCCCCATTGAATACTTCTCACTCCTCTGCTCTCTATGAACATGTTTCAAATGCTTAGAAATTTCTTGTTTGCCATTTCAGATTAAGGTTTAGGAATGTTTCCTTTGGTTATGGTAAATACATTTTCATGTTGATAGAAATCAATTTTCCCTTCAGATGTGTGGAATATAGTTCCCATAGCACTAGCAGCAATCAATACAATGTTGGTTGAGGTGATGGAAGTTGAGCTCCAGCACCAATGAAGTCTCATATTAGATAAAGATGTTTTTAAACCATATTCTTACACCTCAGAATTTGCCTTTTAGCATTTTTGAAGCCTGGGTTGTTTTTTGTTTTTTGTCTGGAGTGGTGGAATGGTTAAGATGTTGGGATAAGGCCAAGAAACTTTAGGTTTAAATCCATTCTTGGCCATGGAAATTCATTTTAATTATTTTGGCCAATCAAATCCTCTCATAGTTATGTGGAAAAATTGATGAAAGGAGCTTTATGTATGTTTTATTAAGTTCCTGGAGGAAAGACAGAATATCTCAAATTGCTCAAATTATGAATGATATTGAGACACAAATTTGATGGACTTTGTGTTAAACATGATTTTGAAAGCCTGTAATGAGTTAAACATCATTTTGGAAACCTGTAATCTTGGACACAGATGCCATTTTTTAATTTTTTAAAATTTGGAACAGTCATATATGTTCAAATGGGAAGCCTGGATACTTCAAGCTAATTTTAGTTAGGTGGGTACAAATCTTTACTGTTGTTACTCCTGCAAATAGATTCTGATCACAGCTGTTTCAGTAAAAAGAGGCAGAGAAAAAAAGACTGTGACTCATTTGTGCTATATTTGCAGAGAATGAGGAAACTCAACCGCACAGACTAGGGAATGAAAAAAAAGCAAGAAAAATGTAGTTGCATATTTTCATTTGTGTATTTGAAATTTTGAATCTACATGTTTTTGAAAATTACATTTCGGCCAAAATTTTGAATCTACATGCTTTTAAAAATATGAAGATACATGGTTCTGAAGATAGTGTGAAGATTTCTGAATTCTCCTGTACTTGTAGGCAGAAATCAGGTATCATAAATATGATTTTTGAAATTTTACTTAATGGATTTGATGACCATGGTTTATTTGTTCTAAAATGTTATGTGGATAAAGCAGTGTGGTTTGTTCTCCAGTTCAGGACTTGGTGTGATACATGAAGGCAGTCAAAACTGTTTTCCGGTGTAATATTTCTCTTCTTCCCCTTTTAAATTTCTTCAATAAACTTTATCAGGCTGAAGTGGACTCCCTTTAATGAAGATTTAAGACATAAAAATGTATCGGTGTTAAGACCCCCTGAACCCTTGAATAGTTATCTTTCAGTTAATTGAACAAAAGTGAGATTCCTTTGAGGCTATGTTGTGAAGCATCTCTGGACTTGCTTTTAAAGCAATTCAAAGTTAATAATAGGAACAATTCCAGAATAACCTATGTGTGTCAGCTTGTACGTCTCAAAGTCATCACCTCTCCTCATTGACACTTGACTAAAAGGCTTTAAGGTGGACACTACAAGAGAAAAACAACACAGAAATCAAAAGCTGGCTTAAGATATATAATTATTACAGCTGTATAAGGTACTTAATACATCTAAATATTTATATCTCTCTTATGCATATGCCAGCAGTTGTCTTTCATGTTTGTGAATCATGCAAGGTCCTTAAAGCTGGGGAGGGATAAAAGGAAGAGAAAGAGAGTTTTGCCCTCTGCAATATGCAGTTTGTGTATTTTTACCATGTGGATCTTGTTTTGTCAGCAGACACTGTCATTAAAATGTACATACATTAATTTAGGAAGCTGCTTCTACTAAAGGAGACCAGTGGTTTATGTAGCTCAATATTTTTAACCCTCAACAGATGAACCTCAACAGAATTTCAGTCCCAACACCACCAATGAAAGGTAGAGCAGTATTGGGTCCTTCCACCTGTATAGTTAATTAACTTATGAGCAAGTACAAACAAGATTTCATTTAGGGCAATTTACTTTGTGGACAGTATTGAAATTTCAGAAGGTAGCTGAAAAGAGGTTGTGTATGAGTATGATGGGAAGGGGGGAAATATGAAAAAAATGGACAAAGAGTAAGAGAAGCTGCAATTCAGTGTCATACCAAAAATGATTTTGGATAATTATTTTGATGAAAAAGAATTGCTTCTAAAATTTATTTCAAAGGCAAATGAACTTTTGCTGAAATTCTGGTGGATGGATTGAGGAGTTCTTGCATTTGCTTTATTTATAAGGTAGCCAAGAGATATTCATGTTAATATCCAGTAGGTTCTGTTAAAATCTTCTTTCAAGCTATCTGTAACTGCCCCGGCCAGCAATATTGTAGCAAGAAAACAGGAATGCATAATAACACAAAGGTTGCAACTTAGTCCTTGAATCATGGAGGAACAAGAACATAACATGTCTCATTTGTGTCACGACATCATAATACTCATGTCATTATTACTCCTTCCCCTATTTATATATTTCTGGGCTTCAAAAGTTAGACTTTGTGAAATAACTCTTTTCATTGAACTTTTTCAGATCTGGAAAGGTTGGCCATTGGAGGGAGGGCTTCAGAGTATATAGAAAGATGCATAGGAGAAAACGACACCAGTGACTCCCTATGGCTGCCAACTAAAGAATAAGCTGAAACATACCACCAAACGAAATTCAAAACAGAATAGGATAGAAGATATTTCTCAAAGGAAAAAAAAAAGAGAAATTCAAGGCAGATTATTGCACCCCAATACTTGACTTGGCGTGTCTCAGCAAGCCTTAGGACCAGCATTAATGACTTTTTATTCTCCCATCAACTCTACAGTTTAACACTACACAGTATTTACTGAAAACTTTTCACTCAATGAATGCTAATGCATGATTCCAAACTTAAAACCCCTTTTTAGCTGTTCAGATCTGTTACTCATTCATCACAGAGTATTTTAAAATTTCATAGAGATGTGGCCACTTTATTACAGACTGCTGACAATTTGAACTCATTACTAATAAGCATAGTTGCATAGGCTGAAATGCTAAAGATATTTATTAAAATAGAAAGACTTTAGTAGTACATTAGGATCTGGGATCCACAGCTTTTAAAAAACAAACAAACTGGAGGATGAAGCCAATTGCTCTTTGTTGGATTTATTTCCTACTTTTAATTCACTCAAGCTTGGGTACGAGTCGTAATTTGACACATTACATCCACTGCTTCACTGAACAGACTGGGGCAGACATGGGGCAGAGATACACAGCTGGGTATCATCTGCATATTGCTGATATCCCACCCCATATTGTCGGATGATCTCACCCAACGGTTTCATGTAGATATTAAATAGGGGAGAGAGAGGACCGAACCCTGAGGCACCCCATAGATGAGGGGCTGAGGGGTCAACCTCTGTCCTCCTACCAACACCGACTGTGACTGACCAGAGAGATAGGTGAACCACCATAACACAGTGTCCCCCACTCCCAAATCTCTTAGCCACTGCAGAAGGATACCATGGTCGATAGTGTCGAAAGCCGCCGAGAGGTCAAGTAGCACCAAGATAAAGGAATGACCCCTATCCCAGGCTCGCCAGAGATCATCTAACAGTTTCGACCAAAGCAGTCTCCATGCTGTAGCTGGGCCTGGAACCCGATTGGAAAGGGTCCAGATAATCCATCTCATCCAAGGACCGCAGGAGCTGGAGTGCTACCACTTTTTCGACAACCTTCCCCACAAAGGGGAGGTTGGAGACTGGATGAAAGTTCTTCAGTTCATCCGGGTCCAGGGAAGGCTTCTTGAGGAGGGGCCTTACCACCACTTCTTTTAATAGTTGCGGGAAGGACCCCTCTCTCAGAGAAGTGCTAACTAACACCTGGAGCCAGTTTCGTGTCACCTCCCTACTGGCTGAAACCAGCCAGGAAGGGCATGGGTCCAGTGAACAAGTGGAGGAACTCATTGCACCCATGGCTTTGCCACTTCCTCAGGAGTCTTTCTAATCATTGTAATCTTACTCTTTTTCCTCCTTCTTCCCCCCCCCTTACTTTGTAATTTCCTTTAACCCTTTTTAGTCCTCAAATCACCAATTCAATTTTTTCTATCTTTTAACAAACAAACCATGTATATTTCTACTATTTCAAAAAGGTCTTTATTGTTTTTTTTCCTGACAAATTGGTCAGTGTTTCCATTTCTGCAACTTGTTAATTTTATAAGCTAATCTTTTATATTCCAACCTTGCCTCAGTTATCA
Organism: Grayia smithii; assembly: GCA_032468115.1. Taxonomy (NCBI): domain Eukaryota; kingdom Metazoa; phylum Chordata; class Lepidosauria; order Squamata; family Grayiidae; genus Grayia; species Grayia smithii. Next base: position 109,507 of record JANHFM010008737.1, read on the forward strand.
TATACAGTGTTAATTTTCCATATTTCTTTTTAGTTCAATCTCTATAAAGCACAACAGAAACAATTCCAGTTTCTTTGTAACACTAATCCACAATATCTTTTGCATCATTGTATGGATTTGCATCACAAACTTCTTTGTTTTTTTTACCATGCATGCAATCTACCAATGCATGATGTAAGGATCCCTCCTCCTTTTCACACTTCTAACACTGGTTTGATACTCCTTTATACATTTTTGACAGGTTGATGGAGTAATATTTTGTACATTTCAAATAGCATCTGTTTTGATTAAGGGTGTACAAAAATTTGGTTCCACATTTTTAAGCAGTAATAATTGAAGCTGCTGTTTTTTTTCAAGTTTTATATTTCTCCAAATTTTGTTATACACTTAAAATTCAAAGCTTGGATTGGAATCTGTGTAAAATAAGATAAAATCTTTTAAAATAAGATATGTACAACAGGTGTACACCAAGAATAAAATGTTCAAAAGAAATGTAGTATTTACCTTGTCTATCAGAATTGCAAATTGAAATGAAAATGATTGATGGACTTATAAATGAATAAGACTGGAGTAAACTGCATCAATCTAATTTATTCAGGTATAATTTTGATAAGGTGGTATTTATTGAAAGCTACTTTTGATATTCTGGAAAAACAGAATATAACAGAATATAACAGAATATAACCAAAGCAAAGAAAACCAAACCATATCAAATCAACTCCAAATATAATTAAATAATGGAATTTTGACTGTGATAGTTTACTTCTCCCACTGCAGATAGGAAGCAATACAAATATTTTCAGGGAAAAAAAAGAATTGTTAAATTCGTTGCAACAAAAATTTCAACTAGCTTCCATTTAACATCAGGCAATGGGCTATTCACCAAGATCCTAGAAAAAGTTGAAGACTTGGGTTATTAATGGAGAATAGGTTTCTTGGGACTCCCATGTCTTGCAACTATCTGCTAACTTCTCTTCTTCACTGTAGAGAGTTAAACCCTGAACAATGTGAGTAAGGCAGGGGTGAAATCTAGAAGTTCTGACAGGTTCTGGAGAACCAGTAGCGGAAATGTTGAGTAGTTCAGAGAACCAGCAAATACCACCGCTGGCTGGCCCCAGAGTGGGGTGGGAATGGAGATTTTGCAATAGCCTTCCCCTGGAGTGGGATTGGAATGGAGATTTTGCAGTATCCTTCCCCTGCCATGCCCATCAAGTCACACCACGCCCACCAAGCCACGCCTACAGAACTGGTAGTAAAAGAATTTGGATTTCACCACTGGAGTAAGGGTATGGAAGAATATACGGAGAGTAGAGAAGTGAAGTGATAGGCTGTCAAGATGAAAGGGAAGAAAGAGATAAAATGGCCTTTTGCCCTTTCCTTTTAAAAGAATTTTTCTTCTCATTACAGGAAACAAATTCTCCATTCTCCGGTATGATGGAAGTTGGACCTTCAGCATGCTCCCTCCCTGCCAAGTCCCCCAATACAGTGGTTCAGCCGGTTCTATCTGGCTTGGATGAACCAGTAGCATCCACCCACCTGGATATCATCACGTCCCGTTTCATGACTCTCTGCGCATGTGTGGAGGAGGTGTGCACACTCACATTTGTGAGCCGGTAGTGAAGGTAAGTGGATTTCAACCCTGCCCCAATATATATCATGTGGAAACTTTCTAAATCAGTTGTATCATTGAGAACATCCTGAGGCCCTTACTGTACAATGTACATGCTGTTTGAGTCTCATTCAGTTGCAGCCTTAGATCAGTTATCTTAGCATCAATGCCCCACTTGGATTATTAAGATGATTTCTTGCCTCATTGCTCATTGTTTACTATGCCACAAGACATTTAGGTTCTACTTTGGGAGGGGAGGGGGTAGCAGTTCTTTTTATAGTTAGTCATATTGACTTCGGTGTTCATTAGATGAGTAAGCTCTCTCTCTGTTTCTCTCTGTCAAAAAGTGGAATGAGAAGCTTGTTGGAATATTTTAAAATATTCCTCCTAATTTCTTGTAAGAAATTCCTCATCTATCCTATAAAAAGGCTGTTTTGATGAGCAGCGGACTAATGGTAGATTTTCTAGGTGAGGAGCAGAGGACACGTTTATGTTTTCTCTTGCCTGCCATACATACTCAGTTGAAACTGTAAACAGCATTATTCATACTATTAATAATAATGCAGTTTCAGAAAATGAGGAGGGACACAGGAATTGAAAAAGGAGAAATTAACATGTTCACACAGTGAAAGGGAAGAAAAAAAAAAAAGATTCCCTGTTTTGTTTTTTTGCTTTTATCATTTTGGTCCAATGCCTTCAGGGAAGACTTTGAAGTATATTCCTCACCGTATATAAATTAATAACTTGGTATTCCTTTACTTTTATTTTTCCAGCTTTCTACATTGACAGTTGGCAGTTTTATGCATTAGCTATGAATAAGTGCTGGGAATGAGTTGGAAAATGACTGCAGGAGAAATTGAAGTGAGTTACAGATACTGGTGACCACCTGGGTGTGTAAAGGCAGGATAGAAGAACTAAATTATTGGGTGGAAATCATAGAGAATATGATTTTGGTTGAACATTAAGGGACCTAATGGTAAAAGGAGTTCAGTGGTGCTATAGACTGCCTCAGGACACAATGGGCCTTTAAGCAAAGGCTGGAAAGTCTAGTTGCAGAAATTCCTGCCTTGAGCAAGTGGTAGAATTACAGTATATAGTCTCTAAGATCTGTCTAAAATTCTGTGGTTTTACAGTTCAAGCAACATAAAGTAAGTTATATCACCCCAAGGTCTCTACTTGCCATCTCTATTAAATATAAGTTTCAAATCATTTTGAAAAAGTCACCTAGGTTTATTTTTACGCTAGACAACTTGCCTATTATTTTGTAACTTTATATACTTTTTAAGCAATGAGATACAAGTGAAGCTGCTATTGGAATGAACTGAGAAATATTGGTGGCTGCTATTAATTTTACTGTTGGATTTTGTTTGGTTGCGGTGCTTTCTGATGAATTGTAAGCTTGGTCATAGGAAAGTGCCTTGAGTAGTATGGGTTAATATAAGGTAACCTTGTAAATAAATAAACAATAAATAGCAAAGATCTTGAATTATATTCTTTATGTGTGCAAAGGCAATACTTTAAAAAGAGCAGCACTGAAAATCCTAGTAAATGGAGAATCACAGGTGTTTTTTTAAAACATGAAAACTAGCATTTTAAGCGGATGTAGTTAGTAGAGCACGAGAGCAATATGCTTATCAAAGGATTTGCTAATAGTGAGTTTAGCTTCTGAAGAATATGGGAGTGAATATTCCCAAGGTTCTGTCCACTGCAATAAATCAGTCATTTCATCTCTTGAGAGAATTATATTTCCAACAACCCATCCTATTCCTGCAGGCTGCTAGACAGAACATGATACATATATGTACATGTCTCTCGGTGTGTGCATTTGGAATGTGTATGAGTATGTCATTCAGGTTTTCTCCCACATAAAATTGGAAGTATCTGGGCAATGTTTCAACAAAATCTCATCCATCATCTTCAGGCTGGTGTCTTCAGCTGTGTTCTTCTGGGAGAAGTGTGTGATAGTGGCTGTTTTTTCCTTTTTAAACTGCCAGTGGGGGTGTGTTCTGTGGGTG
>JANHFM010008737.1:212904-226920 GCA_032468115.1 Grayia smithii
AATTTTATGGTTGGGGGTCACCACAACATGAGGAACTGTATTAAAGGGTCGCGGCATTAGAAAGGTTGAGAACCACTACATTATGGTTATGTCATAATTGTTGTAAAATTAAAAACCAATTTTAGGACTGTTTTGTGATAGTCATTCAGTGAACCCATTGTTTCGCTATGGTGTAGTTTTTGCCGAAAACCAAACGTTAAACCTGTGTTTTGGCAAAACTGTTGTAAAACAAGGACACATGATCATGGGATAATGCCAATAGCCATACATGCAGCCATGTTGCCGATCACATGAAATACAGTCATGTGACTACAGGGGCACGGTGTGAGCATCAGAACTTTGGATCTGGTACGACCTTTTTCAGGTAGGCCGTAACTTTGAACAGTTGCTAAGTGACTGATCATAAGTTGAGAATTATCTCTACAGTGGTTTTAATATCCTTACCAGCAGTGAAATCCAGCTGGATCTATCCAGCTCGCGCGAACTGGTAGTGCCGGCAGTGGGAGGCTCTGCCCACCGCCAGGACATCATTACATCCTGTTTTTGACCCTCTGAGCATGCACAGAAGAGGCACACGCGCTCCCATGCGTTCCCATTCCCGAACCAGTACCAAAGGTAAGTGGATTTCACTGCTGATCCTTACTCTATGGCTCCATTTAATAAAGAGAAGGAGGAAGAAAAAGAGATCATAAACCAAGTTTGACAGTTTTGATAAATGAGAAATGATTTTACCTTTAAAATTATTATTCATGCTGTGGTTCTGTCCGTTCCTTGTCTCACATTACATACTGCTGGCATTGATATTGAACTGGATAAATACCATTGATGTCAAGTTAATGTTATGCTTATTTATTGCAAAATATATTTGTTTCGATTATGGGAAAGCTACCTTGCGGATATCTTCTCAATCCAATAAAAACATCGAGAATGTTAAGGAAGCTGGAAATAATTTGAGAGAGAGACAGAAAACAGGAGAATCTGGATAATTTTTAGATGTAAGGCTCTGTGTTATTTTCTGAGCACTAAGAAAGTACCGGTATATTTTGAATTGTAATGGAGCTCATTCACATAAGGCCAGGCTGTGAATATTGATCCCTACAAATATCTTACTGTTGATTGATAATTTTTTTAAAATTGGGAAACAAGGAAGCACTTTTCGACAAAAAAATACAAAGGAATGTTTTTATTAATGTGCTTATATAATTAAATGAACAATTGTTTCAGAAAGTGGTTACAAAACAGTAGTTTGACGTAATGGTGTATTCCAACCAAGTATAATGTCATAGTATAAAATCTATGTCTAAACCAGCATTTCTCAAATTTGAGAACAAGAAAATGTTCTCAATGTTGGATTTCATTGTGCTGCCTGGGGAATTCTGGGAATTGAAGTCCACACATCTTGAGGTTGCTAAGTTTGAAAAACATGGCTCTAAAATAAAACATACAATAGTATTAATTTCATTTTATGTACGCTGAGAGCATATGCACCAAAGACAAATTCCTTGTGTGTCCAATCACACTTGGCCAATAAAGAATTCAATTCAATTCAATTCAATTCTATTCTATTCTATTCTATTCTATTCTATTCTATTCTAAAAGTGACATTGAAAAACGTGGTTTATGACCATTTCCATGGTCATATGATCAAAATTGGGATGCTTGGCAACTGACTCATATTTATGACGGTTGCAGTGCCCCAGGGTCACATGATCACCTTCTGACAGGCAAAGTCAATGGGTAGCCAGATTCACTTAACAACCATGTTACTAAATGCAATGATTCACTTATACAACTGTGGCAAGAAAAGTCATAAAATGGAGCAAAATTCATTTAACAAATGTCTCGCTTACCTACAAAAATAGCAGTCATAAATTGAGGACTACCCATATTAGGAATTCTACAAGGATTTACATGTATGTTTACATTCATTTATTTGAGTTATCTCACTTTTAATTTTTTTGACTAAACAACGTGAATTTTATAAGTTTCCTTCTTCCTATTCTCCCTACCACAATCTCCATTTGAGGTTGTTTGAGTTGAGAGATAGCAACTATTAGCTTCCATGACTAAGGGAAGATTGGACTCATGAGCTTTCAGTTTCTATAATGCCTTAAGTGGGAAGGGAAGAAATGATACAAGTATGGAAAGCAAGTTTTGGGGAGGATTTTAGAGATCATCTAGTCCAGGGGTGGGTTCTACTTACCTTTGCTACCAGTTCTATAGGTGCACACGCTTTGCACGTGGTCGGAGCGCACGGAGTGTCCGTTCGGCGCGCGTGCTTCGCATGTGCGTGTGCCGAATGGACTCTCCCACGCATGCGCAGAAGCTTTTTTAAGCAAAAAAAGCTTCCTGCGCTTGCGTGCAAGCGCACTCCGCGTGCTGCATACAGGGACAGGTAAGTACAGGCGCGTGGGGGGGCTTCAGTCCAGGACTCTTAGAACCAGTTTGGTGACGTCACAGCATCACCACTACCTATTCTAAAGAACCGAACCGAACCAGGAGCAACCCACCACTGATCTAGTCCATCTCCATGTTTAGTGTGGGAATCCACTGCTACATCCCAAACAGTCATCAATCTTAGTATCTTAGAAATACCAATGAAAGAAAGCTTCACCTCCAGAGTTAGTCTATTCCATGGTTGTCAATGCTGATATCTTTAAACAAATATATCTCATTTTTTTAAAAAAAATCCTGCCCATTGTCTAATCTTCCCTTAAGATTAAACACTAGAGAATATTGGATGAATATTGTATGAAAAAAACTGTATGGGATAGAAACTGTTATATTATGCCTCAATGCAAAATAGCTATGATGGCTTTTAATGGCATGCTGAATGCCACACACCCAAAAATAATGAGCAAGGGTCAAAAGTGAACTTGTATTTACATAGAAATGTACAGTAAATAAACCTACATATAGCTATTATGATTACTAGAATACTATTAGATATATAATCATATTCTTTCCACCACATTAGAAATGTTACTACAAGATTTGGATTTTTTTTTAATTCTCTGAAAACTTTGGTAGGTCACCTGTTAGATCACATTCACTTTCTATCAATGACTACTCAGACTATCCAATGACTATTCAAAGTGCAAAGAGTTATCCAAGAACAAAATCAGTACTGCATCTTTGAGAAGTAGCAGATGTTGCATATGGCATAAAGGATGAATAATAAATATTAGTCTCAGTAGAACTGACAAATGGTGGCCAAATTTCCTCTGACTAAAAAGATGGGAAGGAAAAGTTTGGAATTTAACTTCTGGAGCAGTCATATAAGGATCTTGTCCATTTCTGTCTTCATTAGTAGACAAATCTGCTAGAGTAGTGGTCCCCAACCTTTTGGGTATCCGGGACTAGTTCTGTGGCAAACAATTTTTCCATGGTGGTGGTGCTTTCACACACTACTTATATTCTGCACATGCACAGATGAAATTTCGTTTACTTGTGCAGCTGGTTCCTGGGGGTTGGGGACTATAGTAAATCAACCTATCTAGTCATTTAATTCTTAAAAACTTTGGTTGGACTCTGATTATGAATTTAAACATCTGGACAATCAAGATTTAATGCCACTGCTGGCATTAAAATCTGAAAAGTCTCCATCTAATGCTGACTGATTCTGATATGTATACTTTCTGTATTTAAAAATAAACATAGAATTTCAGTAACTGTGGAGCTAAATACAAGAGGTTTCTTTGTTCTGCCTCTCCATATATGTGTGTGTGTGTGTTTTCTTTCTGTAGAAAGAAAATAGAAAGCATAAATATGTATGTATGTATGTATGTATGTATGGTGACAAGGCATAACATTTTGGATAGGTAGGTTCTATTTGGTGATATTTGGAAGATCTAATTTGAGCAGCCTTTTATTTTTATTATTCATTAATTACTCATGTATCCTGCACATTCCTTGACAGTGAGTCTGTGGAAAAACACTGCTCTATGTATTTTCTGGTAAAGTCTGGGTTTGTAAAATATTGCCTGGAATTGGTCTTCTGGTTCCATGTGTTGATTTTTGCTTGTGTAGAGGGCAAATGAGAAGCATGGAGTGAATTTTTGCTTGTCTTCAGGTACAGTAATGAGGCTAGTTAAAAGAGATGAACACTCAACCAGATCTGTGAAGGCAATTATCTAGGAAGCATTTGTGCCATGGTTTATCTCCATCCATGGACTATTTCTTCACTCTGGCAGTTACTTGAGGCACACAGAGCTTTGAAAATAGATCTAGGCGGTAATGATTGTTTTTAAAAGTCCCAAGCTAAACCATTATTGTGCTCTTCATATTAAAACCAGGATACCTTATACTTTTATATAGCCAAAATACCGAAGAAGTAGTTAAACATAAATATTTCCAGACTATCCTATATTTCACAGTTGAGTCTGTCTGCAGGAAATGAATTCAGGTGGAAAGTTAGATCAGGCATGAAGTAGTTGGAGCCTCTGCTGTTTTAACTTGCAATTATTTAAACATTGATTGAACAGTTTTGATGAGAAATTGAATAGGAGCACATAAGTAATCAATGGAGTGGGAGGATAAAGGATATAATGTAGTTTTTTTTTGTAATAGTGACTTGGAATTCTCCATTGAAATAAATCAGATTTTCTCAAGTCCCATTCGTCTGTGTACACAAGAAGTTCTTTTGTTTCAGCATCTTTGCTGGTTCATCTGACTTATCCCATCTTGTTGGAGACACTGATTAATAAAGTAACATTAACACTGCAAATGAGAAACAGGTGTTTTATTTATCAATGGATCCTTGCATACATTCTACAACAAAAAAAGAGGTAGCATAACACACTGGTTGTGAATGTATGTTAAAGAGACCTTAAAATTGAGTGTTTCTGACATTTTGAAGAGCTCACAGACTTCACAAATTGGTACCCTGGGGAGTGAAATGACAGAAATATACATCGCAATTGCTATTATTTAAACATATTTTTGTAACTTCAGTCATTTTAATGTGGTTTGCAAAAGGGTGCCAAATTGATAATAATATATAGTTAAACTTGTATGCTTCTCCACCCAACTCCCAACATCTCTGAATGGCTCACAACAATGACACAAAAAGAAATTACAGTAAAACTAATACAGGGAAAAAAGTTAAAGGGAATGGACAAGACAGTGAGAGGAAAGAGGAAGATACTTCTCTATTAATCTTGGAGGTTTTACTGTTGTGAATATAACTTGTACAAAGTCACTCAACATAAATAAATTTCATACCTTCCGAGCAGAGAGTAGCTTATTGCACAAATAGTGGCATCTCTAGAGTGAACTATAGAGACAGTTCTAGACCACTACCATCCATAGTTATCATCACACTTTGATAAAACCACATCTGGAATATTGCATCCAGTTTTGGTCACCATGATACAAAAAAATGTATCTCTCTGCTCGAAGTGCAAAGAGAAGCAACAAAGATGATTAGAGGACTGGAGGCTAAAGCATAGAAAGAATTGCATAATAAGGTTGCAGGAATTGGGTATGTGTAGCCTAACTAGGAGTGACATGAAACTAGTGTTACAATATTTGAGGGGATATCATACAGCAGAGGAGATCAATCTGTTATTCAAAGCACCTGAGGGCAGGACAAAAAGTAACAGATGGAAACTTATCCAACCTTAGAACTAAGGAGAAATATCCTGACAATGGGAACAATTAATCAATGGAACAACTTGCCTTCAGAAATTGTGAGTGCTCCATCACTGGAAGTTTTTAAGAAGAGATTAGACAACTACTTGTCCAGAATGGTATATGGTCTCCTAGTTGAGCAGGGGTTTGACTAGAAGGAAGAGGAGGGAGAAGGAGAAGAATAGAAGAACTAGTGGCATATTAACCACTAGTGGAAAATAGGTTGCCCTGCTTTCTTTAGGAAGATAAAAAATATGCTTAGAAAAGCAGAGTTAAGTGTTTGGAACCATATTAAAATAGATATGGACAGTCTTTTAGGAAGACTTTTTTCACTGGCACTCTAAAGGGAGGACACTTGCATGAAAGAAAGAATTAGGCAATTAAATATCTGTCAATTAGACAATTGATTCAAATGGCATATAAAAAGTATGGATGTCAAATTATGATGATAATTTTGATAGTTATAATGAATCATTGATTTAAGAGCTTAAAAACAAGGGTGTGTATGTATGTTACCTTACTGAGATAACAATAAATGCATCTAGCTGAAGATTCCTAAACAAGCCTTATTTGTCCAGTATTTGAACTCTAATGCTAGAAGAAACACAAGTGGAAAAAGATTGCATGCAAAGACAAAGCATATTAACTATTAGTGGGAAATAGGTTGTCCTGCTAAATATGCATGTAATCTTTGGAAAAATGTTAAAATATGTTATGAAAAAGTTCCCATTTCCTGACTTTTGTGCTATAAAGGCTCGCACCAACCTGGACTCTATATTTTTCCAGTCCTATAATATCACAGCGTCCTTCACTGAACAATAGGGTTTTTCTTTTTTACATATCTTTGCACAAAATTAGACGTTAGCATTTTGGAATTTCTGGCTACTGCTTTAGAATTTTAATAAAATTCATCTAAAGCAATAGTAAATTTTGCTTTAAATAGTTTGGGATAGTTTTAATATAAGATATTGGAATGATTTTTGAACTATTCTTTATTCACTGATGAATTAGGGGTCCTTTAAAACTGGGTACATTTACCAATATCATGGCTTGGAAGATTGGCAGTTTTAAAAGGAAATATCTTAGCCAGATTGCATTATCTTTATGAGAAATTGGGTAACTAGAATTTCAGTAGTTGATATTAAGGAATGACCATCAGTTATGCTTGATTTCATATAGATAGGAAAGACAAAGTTCTTTTTGTAACAGTAAAAAGTTCTTGCAAAAAAGGAAGTCTTAAATTTCTTACAATAATATATTATTCTGCAATACATCTGGAGATAATTAGTAAGGGTATGACAACATTAATAATAAGTCATGGGAAAATGAATAATGTGATATAATAATTTCATTGAAATCTATCAGGTTTACACAGGATAATTTAAAATATAATATATTAATTTTTGGGATATAAAAAATAATATAGAATAGAATGTTAACCCAAATACATCATTGTTAACCTAATAAAGCACTTGTAATAATTAAAGTTTCCAAGTACACTTAGATACCATGAATATAAAATTAATTACCAACATATACTAGACTAGTACTTAATATATTGATCAATATATTAAGTAATATGTTACTTCACTAATTATATTGAATTATGCTGTTCTCTCTCATTTTTGTTTCACTGCCCTAACACCCTTTATCCCACCAATCAAACTTAGACAATCTGTTGAATTGACAAAATATAATGACAACAATATTACCAATACAGTAGCTAAAAGATCAGAGTCATTGAAGAACCTTAGCAAATTTAAGTAATGGATCAAGGTTGATATTTTTCCATAGAAAAACCATTAGTTTGTAAAATCATTCTCCATTCTGGAAGTAAAGTTTTCATAAATGTTTTTGTTCGCATTTTTCTCTCATTGGATTATCTTTAAATAAGTTAATGGTTATCCATCAAGGTAGCATTTTGTGGTGATGTCCAGCACATTTTTTTTTCAAAATATTCAAATATGTTTATCTTTCCTGCTAGGTTAGGAAATTTATCTATTTTTGAAGCGATATAGTTTCTTTTCACTAATTGTTTGTAAATCAAGCTGACTCTTTAGGAAAAACTTAAAGGGGGAGATACCTAAAGATTTTGAAACATATGACTTTGAATGATAAATGCTAGTTGCTTGAAAAACAAAAATAGTAAGAGTAGACTTTGCAGTAAGAGGTTTTTTTCTGGTATTTTCATTTAATGAATTCCAAAATAAGTTACCTCATTAGGAAAATAGTTGTAAGTTTCCACATTACATTATGAGATGGACACTTGTAAAAGAATAAGGAATGTTTGCACACTTACTCTATTCTGTACCCATTCTACTACAGAAATTATCTTTTTGTCATAATAGTGAAGAATGCCACAGAAATGCTACCTTTGCCAAAATTATAATTGCCCCTAAGACACTACAGTGTATATAGTCAACAAAAGAGCTTGACTGATAGTTCCATTAAATATCCCAAGCTGACACTCATATGTGTGTATATGTGTGTATATGTGTGTGAATGTATACGCATATATAAATGAATCATTGTTCATTTATTCATTTGATCTACATATTCAGTAAGTAAAGGTAAAGGAGTCTGTGAGGATTTTACTCTGCTGTCATTGCCAACTATAGGGAGCAGTGTCATCTCCATTTCAAGGCCATTGAAACAGTGCTGTCTGAAGACATTTTTGTCGTCATGTAACCAGTATGACATGGAGTGCTGTTATCTTTCCTCCAAAGTGGTACCTCTTTATCTACTTGCATTTGCATGCTTTCAAACTGCTAGATTGGGGCAAGGATAGAGCTGGGGCGAGGACCTTGGGTCTCAAACCTGAGCTGCCACCGGCTTTCCAGCCAACAAGCCCTGTGTCTTAAACACTGGGCCACCGTGCCGCCATATTCCATAGAACAACCTATATATTTATTTAGAATGGATACAGTTTGGGGTTCACAGCTTTTGTGTGAAAAGGAACCTGAGATCATTTTAGACCAGCCTTCCCAAATCAAGCATCTCCCAATATTGTTGGGTCTACAACACCTAGAATTAGTAACTAGCATGGCTTACTTCAGATTTCAATCATAGAAAAAAAAAAACCAAAACATGTGATGGTTCAAGATTTAAATCCCAAATTTCAAAATCCCTTTCTTTAAACATAGTTAGAATTATATATCACGCTTCTCTTTCCCACCAATGTTTTGAGAGTTTGTAAAAGTATGTTTTTTTCTTGAATATCATTCTGATAAAAGAAAAATACACTTCTTTTATTTCCCTAGAAGGAAATCCTAATATACACCATACTCATTCTCCTGCATCATCAGTTGGTTAATTAGACCAATCAAAAAACAGGAACAAATATTGACTCCTCAGTCTCTACCTCCATTAAACCATCTATATCAATATTTACAAGAAACAGACCAATCTATTTTGGTGTACCTTTCATTAAAAACAGCCTTCTGTTCCACAGTACAGGAAGCCATTACAAACATTACAAAAAAAACCCACCCCAGTTTTAGTTTCTAAGTCAGGATTTGCTCAAAACATAATTGTGATGGTTAAGTCAGACTGTCAGCCTAAAGTTTAGAAGTTAAAGCCCAATTAAGTCAGTGGTCTTACTTCCAGATTGTTAGAATTGTAATTTGTGCTGAAATTATGAGAATATTCACAAATGAATTTATAAATTGGGCCACCAAAAAGGAGAAAAAATTATAGGATGACAGCTAACAGAGTATAATAAAAAGAATAAAATCCATACAAAATAGTATTTTTCCTGAACGTGGTGAAGAACCATTTCTTTTTATGATTCCATTTGTCCAGCAGCTTTCTTTCTATGTCAACAATCAACCCTGTTGATCCAGTAAAAGTAATGCTTGCCTCCATTGAAATATTCTCCTCACTTTCTTGTAGAAAGCCAGATGCAGTTTGCAGTGCTGGATAATTAAAACAAATCTTGAATAAACTGTTTCATGGAGATAGGAGTTTGATGGCTGAATATATAAAAATTGTAACCAGATGTTCTGCAGAAGCTACAGAAATATAAAGATCACGAGCCTTTTCTTTTTTAAAGTCCAAAGTAAAAATATTCTAATTGAAGTTGTCAGCAGGAGTGAAACTAATGTTGCCTGCATTTGATTAAATAATAGTTTATTTAAAATTCAGTGTGGCCCAAAATTGGATGAGTCCAAACTGGGAAAAACTCAACTTCACTTCTCCCTCCCCCCTCCTTTTTGGCTTAAATAAAAGGATGAAAAATAGGATTTGTGAAATGTTAACAATTTTGTATAATATTGCCAGTTCCTGTCATTATCAATTGAGCATTTTCACCCCTACAGAGTTCGCCCAGCATTTATTTATTTTTTTCAATCACTGACTAAAGAAGTAACAGAAAATAAACAATGCAACATGGAAATGACAAGACTATGGGAGTTATTCTGTGAAACTACATGAAAAGTAGAATCTGTAATTTCATGCAAAATTTGTTTATATCTCAAACCTTTTAAAGGGTTCAGGAATTGTTCTTAAGAATGATTGTATGTTTGAAAACCATGGAAACCTGGAAAAAAAGAGTTTACCTTATAATTAGAATTTGCTATATTTTTAATAACTAAAATATTCACATGAGCAATAGAACCAATGGTAGTATATTCCTGCTTATTGAAAAAGTTGCTACAAATGTTTTCATTTTTTAATGTAACAACTCTTAAAAGTGCTTATTCTAGATCAGGATGATGGATTTAGGTGTTCACAGGGGAATTAACAGATTATTGCACAATGAATTGAAAATGTCAAAATATTGCAAAATAATTGAAATTATTGAAAATGCCATGTAAAGCATCCTCAACATAATTAAAAAAAAACATAAAACAAATATAAATTTAAGTGAAATAAAATCACATGCAATAGATTAATGTCACATTTCACAGTGTATGATGTTTGTCCATGAAGTGCAACTACAATTACAACTACTGAGGTGAATAAATATAAAGAGCTTATGACAAAACTTTATCAAATCTCCACCAAATTTGCCCCTTGACAATACATACTAACAACTTTTTAAAAAAAATAGACAACCACTTTCTCACAGTTGCTTGAATTTTTACCTGAAGCAAAACTCAGAAATAGGAACACATTTGAAATATTAAGAATATAACTATCAGTATTCTTATTAAATGGAACCTGTGGGTGGGCTGCATAGTCACTCACAAAAACTGGTGAAGGAGTTCAATATGTTCCTTGTGCCATCCAGATTAGTTCTCCAAACTTTTTTTTTAAGGAGGCAAAAAAAGATAGACTTAAATTTGGAAAGGTAATCTGGATAAAGTGATAAACAGAATATTTACCAAGAACTCAGCAGCTGTCATTCATTTTTATTTTCTGAGAAATTCTGTAGGCCCTCAATTGAATCCATAGGTGTTCCTGTAAATAAAAGGATGAAAGCAAAGAGAAACGGCCTCAATGGTCATCATCAATAGTTCTAGGTTCCAACCTGCCTTATCTTCTGAGAGAAGAATCAGAATATATCTTAAAGCAAAGAAAGGTGATTTGATATGGTTTGGTTTGGTTTGCAATAGGAACACCAATGATGTTGTTGACAACAGTATGTATCTATTCATTATAGTTACATTTCACATTATCTCTTGGATTGGAAAGTAGCTTCCATAAATTGACAGGCTGTTTTCATTTGGACTATAACCATAACCAGACATGTCAGCTTCCTCAAGATACCTGCATCCTCTCCCTTCAGTCCAGGCTTTGCACAGCTGCAGATGTGTCTCATATTTCTTAGCTATTACCCAGCAGAGAATGAAAACTACTCCCAGATTTTGAAATACTTCATAGCAAAAGCAAAGATTACTGATGATGGGAGGTCATCTTTACATCACAAAGTGTTAGTGCCACTATATATCTTAAAATACTGATAGTATAACTCAAAACCCTTCAATCTTTCAACAGTGAAAAGAGAAATATGGATTCTCATCTTTTTATAAAAAAAAACCTGGAACATATTAGTGATATTCATGCTAAGACAATTTTAGAGACTTTATGTTGTATATGTATATTTCTAAATATGAGTATGTGTCTAATGTGTGTTTATGTACGGGCACGAGAGAGAGGGATATAGAGAGAAAATCACACATAGTATAATATCATTAATACAAATAACAAGCTTAATGCTTTGGGGCTTGTTAAATGTTCTCTGATGGGACCAGGGAGATGTGCCTTTTTTGTCATAGCTTGTGTTCTCTGGAAGAGCATCCCAGACATCTGATTAGCTCCACACTGCTGTCTTTCTGACCAAAACTTAAATGCCTGTCTCTTTTCCAAAATGCTGAGCTAAGATATGGTGAGAATCCATGGTGCAGTAGTTTTAATGTTATTGTATAGGTTGCCTCGCTGTTTGGCCATCTTTTCCTTTTCTTTTTTTTTTATCACTGTACTGGTTTTTAAGCTTTTAATCTGTATTCATCCCAGACCCATTCTGATTGGGCAACCTACAAATAGGATTAATTATTTTTTTTCCTGCATGAGACTTGTATAATTTAAGATTGTGCAGCACTACAGCTGTGCAGCTGTGGTTTTAGATTTCAAGGCAAAAAAGGCGGAGGAGGTGAACATGTAACATCTGTTTGCAAACTCCTTAAAGCAACTACTTCCTTTCCTTGGAACGCCATCCATGTGCAAGTGGTATGAAGTGGTAGAAACAGAAGACTGGATGGATAGCTGGATTGCTTTCTAATTTCATGCAAACCCAACAATATATACGGTACATGTAGAAAGACCAAATTTAAACAAGGATAACCCAGTGAAGATTTCATTCTGACTGAGACTTGATTGAATGATTTGTGTCCTTTTGTGGAAAGAAAAATGACATATCCAGATTGTGAAACCCTGACTAGCAGTAGTCTACACTATTCTTTGCAGTGTCAACTTGCCATTAAGAATTGCTTGTATCAAGGTCAACTCTGGCCAATATCATAAATGTCTTTTATTTGTACCTAATTATGAATTATTTGTACCTTGATTATTTCCTGGATATAAAGCAAATGTATTTGAATATATTCCCTTCTTTCTAATCCAAAGATTCATTTTTTGTTATTGTTCTAAAGCATAGAGCTAAAGCATAGTATGCTTTTTTTCAAGTATGATTCATAGCAATAGTTTACTGCAAAATGCTTTGTATTTTTTCTCATCCACATGAATGAGGGAATGTAAATGAGCTGCATAAATATCATACCTTGTATTACACCACATTATGTTGTTAATACATTTCTGAAGCTTCTGAATGGTTATAACATAATTAGAAAAATCTTATTTTTAAAAGTAAACTTTCTACATCAATTGGTTCAAACACTATCTTGTTTACAACTTTGCCAGATTTTTTTTTTCTCTGTGTGCCATAGTAAAAATTAACACAAAAATTCTAGTAGCCCTTCAACAGGTATTTGAGACTAATTCCCATTGAATAGAATAGGATTTGCTTGCTTCTAAGGAAACATGTTGCATGTGTTGGAGAATAACTGGCAGAGCCAGAAAGAGAAGTCAAAGGGGAGATTAATTTAGAGTATCTACATAGGCATAAAGGGAAGTCCAACCGCTTGAATACTATTGAACCTTAACTAGTTTAACCCATGTGTAAACCATTAATCTGAGAAGATTCCTGTGTGTAGGCTTGAACAATAAAGCAGTAAAATTAATCCTTCACGTGTGGATCTGATTGCTTGCACATGACAGCATAGTACTTACTCAGTTTAAACAACTTTGTCAATAAGAATCTTAGCAATCTAACATTTCATGGGGAAAAAAGATCTTAATCTTTTATGCTCATACAAAATAACTATTAGCATTTTCCTTGTAATTCCCAATAGTTATTGCATTCAGCTTTCATTTCTATGAAATGAACCCATTCTGGACAAACACTGTTAAAGTAAACTTTGGGATATGTAAGGGAATGATAGAATGTTACTTGACATGATTAATTCTGGCTAAATCAGAAGATAACATCAAGGATCCAGTTTAAGGAAATTGCTCAAGGAAGGTTAGGGAGGGAGGAAATTCTCAAGTCTGATGTCATTCCACATTCATCCCTGCATCATCCTTAAATCCAGAAATAGCTAACAGATTCATTTATCTATGGAATCCCATCTCTTGCTTCCCCATCTGGTCAGCATTATTGTGCTACTTCAATATCACCATCTTCATTTTTGCTTTTTTTTAGACTGGTATCAGAAACCTTCCAGCTTGCTGATTCTTCACTCTATTCCAGCCTTAATTTGTATTTCTGTTTTATCTTTTTTTTTTTTGAGTTTGTTGGAAATATTGCACACCTTTTTTCTGCATTCTCCTTTGCATTTCAATATCCATTTTATTCACACTTTTTAAAATTAGCTTTTCATAAAATAG
>JANHFM010008742.1:14837-27966 GCA_032468115.1 Grayia smithii
CCACAAGATAAGACCTAATATAGGTTCTTAGTTGTGTTCGGTCAGACTCAGATAGGGAAGATCTCCAACATCCCTCTAGGCGTCTTTTCATTTAAGGGAACTCCTGCAGGTGGTGCATCCCTGGAGAGCACTGTGCCATGTGGTTCGTGTTGAGTCCCTGGGCCCTCAGATAAAAGTAAGTTCTCTGCAGTGGTCTCCCCTCTGCTTGGACCCTCATGTAGTAACTTCTCCGCTGTTTTGGTGTGCTGGTCAGGTATGCTTGCAGTTGGTGGTCTTATTGGTATTTCATCAGCTTCCTCCCCCCACCCGGTATTTCCCAGAGTCTAAGCT
This sequence comes from Grayia smithii, assembly GCA_032468115.1. Classification (NCBI taxonomy): domain Eukaryota; kingdom Metazoa; phylum Chordata; class Lepidosauria; order Squamata; family Grayiidae; genus Grayia; species Grayia smithii. The sequence goes on from JANHFM010008742.1 coordinate 15,168, forward strand.
GATCTATATGTCTACGCATATGTCTGGCATAAATCCAGTCTCCCTCGTGTAGCCTTCGGACTCCCCGGTTGGAATCTGGAGGTGTCTCAGGGAAGTAATTAGGATGGAGATGGTCCAAATCAATTTGCAATTGGTGACCCATCAGAAGTTCTGCCGGACTGCGATTATGTGCTGGGTGAATATATAAGTAAGGATCTGATCCTGTAAATTACCTGGGCCCATTCTTACTAAGAATTCCTTGACCGATTTTATGGTCCTCTCAGCAAGGCCATTACTCGAAGGGTGGAATGGCACTATCGTATGTTGGATGCCATGCCGAGCTAAAAACCCCTGGAATGAGGCAGCTATCAATTGGGGCACATTATCTGATACAATGACATCAGGGAGACTGTGGGTTGCGAACAAAGTTTGCAAAACTTTTATAACTTTGCCAGAGGTGGTAGATGACATTGGGACCACTTCCACCCACCTGGAATATGCATCAACAATGACCATAAACGTGTGTCCTCGAAATGGTCCAGCAAAATCTATGTGAAGCCAGGACCATGGAACCTTAGGTGACTCCCATTGCTGGGGTGGAGCCACAGGAGGGGCTGGTCTATTCTGTTGGCACTGTGTACACTTATTAACCTAAGTTGTGATATCCATGTCTACTTTCAGCCACCAGATATAATTTCGCCCTAAAGTCTTCATCCTGGCTATTCCAGGATGTCCCTGATGCAGGGCAGTTAGCACTGTTTCCCTCAAGGCAATCAGAATAACCACTCTAGAACCTCACAATAGGCACCCATGCAAAGATGTTAACTCTTGTTACCTCACCTTGTATGGCTGGAATTCCCCTGACATTTGCCCTAAAAGCCATCCCCTTTGTACCCAATTGTGTACTTTAGACAAAACAGAGTCTTTTGCAGTCAACCGGGCCATGTCCATTGCAGAGACTGGAATCTGGTGGTCATCAATCAATAAAGCAAAAGATGTAGGTGCAGGGTCAGTCACAGTTGTGGGCAGGGAGCATCGGCTCAATGGGTCTGCGTGCCCTAAAGCCTTTCCTGGCCGATAGGTGAGCTTGTAGGTAATTTTAGGTTTCCAGTAAGCCTTCATTGAATGAAAACTCCTCACCAATCATGGTTCAAAGTCAAAGTAGCCAGGAATTCAGACCATCTCATCATCCTTGGGGAAATGATTTGGGGGGTTGGCTTGTCCTCCGCCAAAATACCCAGGAGTGGCTTGTGATCAGTAAAAAGTTCAAATCGACAACCATATAAATAATGATGAAAACATTTAACCCCAGCCACAACAGCCAGGGCTTCTTTATCTACCTGTCTGTAATTTCTCTCCGTTTGGGACAATGTACGAGAAAAATAAGCAATAGGGGCTTCCGTAGAGTTAGGTAATCGGTGACTTAGGACAGCTTCCACCCCGTAAGGTGAAGCGTTGCACGCTAGAGTGAGTGGCAGCTTACAGTCATATTGGATCAAAATGCTGGAAGATGTCAACAAGTCCTTGACAGCCGCAAAAGCGGTGGCTTCTCTATGGTCCCAAACCCAAGTGGACTTAGCGTTGAGCAAACAATGTAAAGGCTCAGTGACTGTAGCCTTGTGTGGAAAAAACATATTATAAAAGTTCAACAGTCCCAGAAAAGCTTGTAGCTCTACCTTAGAGGAAGGAGCAGGGGTGTCTCTAATTGCCTGACATTTGGATGGTGTAGGATGGATGCCAGCAGCGTCAATAAGGAAACCTAGGAATTCAACCTGCTTTGTCCCCAATTGGCACTTGGTCTTTTTAAGTCTGAGGCCAGCTTTGCGGAAACGGTCAAGCACTGCTCTCAGGCGGTTAAGTAATTCGATTTCATTGCTGGCAGATATGAACACGTCATCAAAGTAAGGGACTACCCCCGGCAGACCATGCAGCAAATATTCAATTAAGCTATGAAATATGCTGAGGGCAATACAAACTCCAAACTGAAGTCGTCAGCATTTAAACGCACCACGGTGCATGACGATAGTTTGGGCTTCAGCTGCAGCCTCATCCACTCGCAGCTGCTGATATGCTTGAGCTATATCAAGCTTAGCGAAGGTGGAGCCATGCCCCAGGGTGTGTAAGAGGTGGTGGACCACAGGCACAGGATAAGGATTAGCCTGTAAAGCCTTATTAATGGTCATCTTGTAATGAGCGCAAATGCGCACCGACCCATCAGGTTTGAGTGGAAGGACAATGGGAGTTTCCCATTTGGAGTAATCCACAGGTTCAAGTACTCCTTGGCTAATTAATCAGTCTAATTCCTTGTCCACTGCTGGCCGGAGCGCAAAAGGCACTCGGTGGGACTTAAGGCGAATAGGGGTGACATTAGGATCCAAATTAAAAGAGATGGGTGTTCCTACATAGTCAGGGGAATCACTGAATACATCAGCAAATTCCTCAATGAGGAACTTGTCAGGTATAGTGGAATGAATGCCAGCTATGGCCAAGCCTAACGACTCAAACCATTCTAAGCCCAGTAAGCTAGGTAGGGTGTCATTTACGATAACCACTTTAAGGCGGCCAATGAACCCCTTATACTGGACAGCTACCTTCTTGGACCCTAAGATAGGGATGTTCTTCCCCTGGTAGTCATGAAGGTTTAAATGGCAAGGGTCCAGGCATTTTTTCAACATGAAGGGCAGCAAACACTTTAAAGTGCTCCATGATATAAGAGAAAGGGAGGAGCCTGTGTCCACTTCCATCCTGCATAGGCTACCTTCAATGAGGGGAGTGATGAAAATCTTCCTCTTTAATTCACTACTGGCCTGATCAACCACCAATTCTGGTACAGGGGAGCCTTTATCAATCTTAAAACAGTTTTCCCCCATCCTATCTTGTCTAGACCAGGGTCGGTACTCATGTGTGCCTTTGGTTGGTTTAAAACCTGATGGCTGACTTGCCCTGCATACCTTTGCAAGGTGCCCCTTCTTTCTGCAGTGCCTGCATTCAGCATTTCTAAATCTGCAGGTTGACCTATGATGGTTTCCACCACATCCTGCACACCATACTGGTGACCTTTTTTCCTCCTTCTCTGTGCCCTTCTTAGGATGAGCTTTGAGGCGGCTTACCTCTTCCTCATCTTTCTCTGACGAGTCTTCTGAATCTGTCTCAGCCTGGTGCACTGCCATGTTCTGTTGAGCCGCTGCTGGAGTGAATGACTTTTAAATTTTGGTTGATGACTTATGTGACAACTCAGCTGCTCTGGCCTCCTCGAACACGGCTTGTAACGTAATGTCCATTCTGGCCAGCCAGCGACATTTCAGCTTGAGGTTCCAAACCCCACAAATCAGTTGGTCAAGAAGAAGGTCATCCAAATCTCGAAATTCGCAGTACTGGGCAGCTGTCCGGAGTGCTGCCATATATTGGTTTATTGATTCTTCTTCGCCCTGGTAACGCATGCGGAAAGCATGTCTCCTGGCGACCCTCGATGGCGCCGAGGCATAGTGTCCCTTCAGCTTTGCTAACAGGGTGTCCCATGAAACATCTTGCACCTTCTGAGGAGATAATAATGAGCGGCCCATCTCAAACATTTCGTGGCCACAAACATTCAGGAACACCTAGTTTTCTCTCATCAGGAAGTTCAGTGTATTCGTTGGCAGTAAGGAAACAATCAAAACGATCCACAAAAGAATCCCATGTCTCCAACACTTGATTAAATGGCGCAAACACCGATAGTGTAGCCATCGTTGATTCAGTGATGTCTGAGGTAATCACTGAGGCGTTTATTCGGAATCTGTCAGTTCTTTCTTCAGTGACTGCTCTTATAGTGACTGCTCTTTATTTAGTGAGAGCTCTTGGCCTGCTGCCTCAGGATCCCACCTTCGTCGCCAGATGTTGAATACTGATCCAGAGGGTAATGATGAGGCAGAACAGTCTTAACAGTTAACTTATTTGGCTAACAACAATAACAACTTAACCGGGTCTTGCTCCTGGCTAAGCTGAGGAGACAATCCCTCTATCGTTTGACAGCTCTTATATACTGGAACTGTCAGTGTTCTAACCAATCAGGGGCTCATCTGCTTCCCACTGGCTGCAACTCGCCAGTGGCGCTCCTGACTTAGAATACAACAGTTTAGGTCTGGATTTTAAAGAAACAAAAATCTTCCATAGTCTGTTGAGGAAGAATTTGAATATTTTTTCTGCTAATAGATTCATAGTGTGATGAGATACCAGTAATTAGAAATAGTGTTTAGCTAATATTCAGCTTTCCCTAGAAAAGTACAAAGAGGGCAAAGAGAGAAATTTTATTTCTAAAATATTTAAGGAAGTTAGGAGTGGTGTTTTTTTATTCACCAAGCTCCCCACAAGCCTTTTTACAGTTCTTCACCCCCTAAATTCATAATTACCATTCTTTCCCCCTAAACTAATGGGATGGTCATGTGACAAAACAATGTTTACCCTGGCTCTATTTTTGCAGTTTTCCAAAATTGTTCCCTATTGAAAATGAAAAAAAAAAAATCAGGGCAAACATTTGTCTGTCCATAAAAGCCAGCACTTAAGTAAAGTTGTTCTTTACCTTTGATCTAAAGTATTAAAGTGAAAGGATATTCCCTTTCTTTTCAGTGCATAATAGCAACCTCTGAAGGCTAGGCTCCTTGAACCAACAGAATAAAACAATAAGAGCAGCCTTCATCATCTCATGACAATAGCAGGCTTAAAAAAAGGAAGAAAGGAAGAAAGAGATAGTAAAGCATTCAGAGAATAAGGTGTGGGGTTTTTTAAAAGAGAATTTTCCCCATTTTGCAAAAGGGGAAAAAGAAGAAAAAGTCAGCTTTTTGACAGAGTCAAATCTTTTCAGGTTCAGAGAGAAAATGAAGCAAGGAAAGTAGTTTGTGTCTTGGCAAAGCCCAGGCCTTTGGAATGGAAGCTGAGACAGTGACTTTGTTCCCCTGGTGGCTGTGTTCCATTTAAAAGAAGGCCAAAGGGGCTCAGTAGCAAGGAATTACAAACACACACTTGGCGTTGTCCATTGTTGAAGTGAGGCAATGGCTATGCATGTTCTGAAGGGAATCACGCTGTGCATGGCATGGAAGTGTGTGTCTATACAGTCAGTGGCTTGCCAGCTATACTTTGGGGTGTTAGTTCTCTTGCTGTTACTGTAATGAGATTAGCGATGAACATGGTGCTTCTGCTTTCTTTAGACACGGGGTTTTGCAAACTTGTGACAAATATGAGCTGAGCAGCCAGAAAAGCAATCAGCAAAGAGGGCTAAAAAATCTCTCTGTGTGGGATGGTATATTTGAGCACACACTGTGGGTAAGAAGGCAACGCCTTTGTAAACTAGATGGATCCCGCTGGGCGTTTAGCACTAAAACCCACTGATAAAAAGGAAAGAAGAGAGGAACTTGTCTTGTGTGAAATCTGCTTCTGATTCTACAGCCTATTTACATGCTTGTTAGAGTGACATCTTGCAGTATACTCCACGAGACATGTTGCTGAACCAATAAATAAGAAAAATGAAGCCTTTTGCAGCTAGTGCATCAGGCCAGTAAGTTGCTAGCTCATGAGCTGAAATTGAACATATGTCCAAAAATGCAAAGTAGGCTTTCACAGAGTGTTGTCAGTTGATTTGAAGCCTGTGTGTTTCTCTCCTTGAAGCTCTGGAGTACAACTTGTGCAAATGCATTAAACGCTTGTCTGAGAAAGCTTTCGAATGCATTGATGTGCTCATTGTACAGTAGATATTTTGCTGCTAACTAGAATCAGGAAATTGCTTAATGGGAACCCCAAACAAAAGCTGGATAGATCTAGATATTATCCAAGACAGGCCAGCATATTTAACAGGCCAACTTACATATCCTAAAGAAGATGTACGTTCTTGTCGCCTTTTCCTCCAACAAGCTATGACAAAAAGTGAGGGAGGCAGGGGTGTGAGAAAGAAATAAATTGAATCTGCAAATCTCTGCATGGTCAGAGATGAAACCAATTGAGGACCCAAATGGATGTTCTAATTTGGTTCTGTCTGGTGCTTTGATATCTTAGGTTGCACACAGAAGTGTTCCTAGAGCTCTGGAATGAAGACATAAAGCTGCAATGGTCAATTCCCACTTTATGAATAGGTAGTTAGAAATGCATGAACTCACTCCCTGTGATGGAAGAACGAACACCATCTAAGAAAGGGGAGAAAGACGCACAGCCTTTAGAGAAGGAAAGGCAGTTGCAGATGAAAGAAATGTGAAAAGAAAACTCAAAGCAATTGTTTTATATTTTTATAATTATTGCCTTTATATATTCATTGTTCTACTTGACTGTTATACATCACCCAATTGGGTTTTTTTTTGTGAGATGGCTGTATAAATTTCATAAATAAATAAACTATATAAATTTTATGTGTATATGTTCAGCTGGAGAGTTGTTTTGCCTGTTTTCAAAATTCTGCTGAAAACCTATTCAATTCACTGAAATCCAACCTCTGCTGAAGGCAATAATCCAAATTAAAACATTCCCAGAAGATGGCTGTTTCCAGTCTACCTGAAAATACTGTATCTAAGGAAGGAACACCCAGCAATATCTTTAGGAAATTAGTTCCACTATCAAAGCACACTTACTTTTAGGAAGTTTTCTCATTTGTAGGTGGAATCTGCCTCCTTATAAATGAAATTCATTATTCAATGTCCTGCATTTGGCAATGAGAGAAAATGTTGAATTTCTTTTATGTGATGGCCTTACCTGCATTTGAAAAAATAATGTATGTCTTATATATGGTTATCATGTTTCAAAGTGAAGCAAACCAAGGAGCTTCAATCTCTGTTTCTGTGGGGTTCAAGTTGCCATTCCCTTATCTTTTTATCCTTTTTTTAACCTGTTCTGATTTAACAGATTAGCAGAGTTGGAAGGGATCTTGTAGGTCATCTCGTCCAACCGCCCATCAAAGCAGACACTACACAATTTCTGACAGATGGCAGTCCAGTCTCATCTTGAAAGCTTCCAGTGATGAAGCTCCCACAACTTCCGAAGGCAACTTCTGTTCCATTGGTTGCTTGTTGTCACTGTCAGAAAATTTCTCCTTATTTCCAGGTTGAATCTCTCCTTGATCAGTTTCCTTGTCTGGCCTTTAGGTGCTTTGGAGAATAGCTTGATCCCTTCCTCTCTGTGATTTTAATTAATTCATATTAAAATGTGGGGCCCAGACTTTGACACGGGGATGAGCTTTGAACAAAACACAAAAAAGTAGAATTATGTTTATGATTTCAAAATGTTATTTCTGCAGGTGCATTCTAGAAATACATTTATCTTCTATCTAACTTAATCATACTGCAGGCTAAGATTCTATTTGCAGTCAACTATTATGCCTAACCTTTTCACAAACATTATTACTAAGCCAAATATCCCACCTCTCATTTGGCTTTTGTTTCCTGAGAACAATTTTATACTCTCTCAGATAAATTCCATGCTATTACTTTCACCAAATTTCTCCAATCTATCAAGATCATTTTATTTCTTTCCTTTGGATGACTTGTCTCAACCAATGTTTCAACATTTACAAATTTGATAGAGATTCCTTCCATCCATTATCCAAATGTTTAATAAAAAATATTGAAAAGTAGAAGATCCAGAACTTATCTTTATGGCATTCATTTGATATGAATTTTCTGAACATCCTTTGAGGGAAATTTTCAAGCCAGCTACTGTATGTATCCACTTGTCATGGCATCCAACTCAAATTTAATTAGCTTGCTAGTCAGCATATCATGGGGTAATTTATCAAATTCTTTGCTCATATTAAGGGATACTATGCCTATAGAATTCCCAGAATCTATTAAGGAAGTTTCCTATTTTTTAAAAAAGATGTTTACTATGGCAAGATATTTTTTTTCTTGAAAAATGCATGCTGACTTCTGATAACTATCACATTGTTTTTAAAGTACTTACAGATCAATTTCTTTAGAGATCAGTTTCTGAAGACTTGATCAATTTTCCAGGGCTCCTTAATGGCAGTTCCTAAAACAGACTTTCACCTACTTTCTTCAGTATCTTAAGATTCAAATCATATGTTTCTCAAGATTTAAAACTCATTTTAAGCAAGCAGACACTACGTGACAATGATTCTGGCAATCTCAAACTTCAGCCCTGTCACTTCATACCCACTTCATAAACTTTTGGTAAATGTTTTTTTATTGTTAAAAAATAATCCACAATAGGTGTTCCGATTGCCTTTTCTTGATTGTTGCCATTTGGTCTTTACACTGTGACTTTATTTCTTTTTCTTTTGGATGGCTCTTGAGACAAAGGCAAATGTTTTTATTAGCAGATAAACTAAAATAGGGCAGCCAGTGTTTTCTGACAAAAGATGGGCTGTCATTTCTGTCCACTGCTTTTTGTTACATGTTTTATTCAGTTCTCTTACAAAGAGAAGTATGCACTCAAACATAGCATTAAATCTTCCAGTTTCAGGTCTAAACAATAGAAAATTCTCATTGCATTATAGAATCTTGGAGCTGAATACCTAATTAAATGAACTAAGGCAATGAGGAGTTTTACAAAAACTGTATAGTTTCAGTTTCTAAATTCATAGAAGAAAGTTGCTGATGTTCTGACAGATTCAATAGACTAGACTAGACTAGACTAGACTAGACTAGACTAGACTAGACTAGAATAGAATAGAATAGAATAGAATAGAAGAGTTGGAAGGGACCTTGGAGGTCTTCTAGTCCAACTTCCTGCTCAGGCAGCAAACCCTATACCATTTCAGACAAATGTTTGTCCAATCCACAGCCTGGAATAGCTGATAGGTGGTATTCCAAGAGGCAGATCCAACCACCAATCAGCTGTGCTAAATCAGGCTGTGCTGAAGCTGACCAGGCTGTTTGCTGCAAGGAGGCAAATTTCTGGAAGGCAGAGGCTGAAGGGCGGGCTGGCGGGTGGGCGGGGCTTTGGCAACATTTGCTGTATAAGACGCACAGACATTTCCACCCACTTTTGGAAGGGAGAAAGTGCATCTTATACACCAAAAAAGATGGTAGTTTCCTTCCATTGTTTCTTGTCCTACCCTCGGGTGCTCTGGAGAATAACCTGACTCCCTCTTCTTTGTGGCAACCCCTGAGATATCAGAACACTGCTATCATGTCACCCCAGTTCTTCTTTGCATTAAACTAGACACACCCAATTCCAGCAACCGTTCTTTATATGTTTTAGTCTCCAGCCCCTAATCATCTCTATTTCTTGGGGAGAAGATTGAACACATAGCATGTAGCACAAGTGCTAATTAGGACATGCAATGGAAAATAACTGTTCCTTTGCTTATCTGAGTTTCATAATGAACCTATTGCTCTCTAGGAGCAATAAAAGGAATAAAGGAATAGAGGAATAAAATTTAGTAATTGTATGTACTGCTTTGTCTATCAGGGATTCAGATCATGTTTAGCTCCAGGCAGCTCATCTCTCGATTGTTGCTGGTTGCAGCTATTTCAAAAATTATAAGATGATAAATGAGCAAATTAATGCATCATCATTGAGTGTATGTGCTTAATGTGCATTTGATGATGTAAGATTCATGAAAATCAATACTTTTTATTGATTTTATTATAAGAGCTATAATGCCTTGTTCTGTTTCTTTCCCACTTAGGAGCACGAAGAATATTTTTCTGCAAAGGAACTTTGATTTACAAGGCAATTAAAATTCTTCTTTTTAAATGTTTTCAAAAATAATTCTAAATGTGTGTTTTCAGATTTCGTCTGTGTTTTGTGGATTTACTTTGATCAGACTCTATTCTAAATAAAGTATTAAAATAAAATAAAGCAAACTATAGAAAGATTTTTGGATACAGATAAATGGACTGTTTTTATTTATTTCTCTGGGGAGGGGATAAATTTGATCTTATTGTATTGTTTAAATCTAAGATGAAAAAGGTACCAAGGATAGCTCCAAACAGTTTTCACACTAACAGCGATAAAAGTGGGTTTTTTGACATTCTAAATCAGATAGTTTTCATTCTTACCATGCAATCAGATTTCCTCTCATATTAATCACTTGTTAATAGCAAGATATTTTGTTCACATAGCTAAAATTGTTTCCTACTTTATTTGATATGTTTAATAGTTTTAACAGATGTATCAGTCCTATGGCACCTATTAGCATTTACAGTGAAAAGTTAACACATTTGGTAATATGTCATGAATGTGTAATTAAACAGTTGGTAGAGAGCCTCTAGAAACAAAAGTAATTGTCATTCCACATGAATATAGATGTTAAAATAAATACTAGTGGTAACATTAAAGATTTGGTAGATTAAAACCATCATCTTTACTTAGCAGAAAATCATGCTTACATAAAAGAATTCTTCTAGACTCACATTGATTTTATGGGGCATTCTTAAAAAGTAAAATGATGAATGGTCAGCAAATATAACAGATTTCAATACTAAAAATCTAATTATATCATCAAGTATAAAAAATAAAAAGATATTATGTAAAAGTACTACATGAAAATACTACTGTTGTAAAATATGATAAAATATATACCTAAGAAAGATATGCTTCTTCATTTTGATTAGTTGAAAATGTTGCCTTTTCTTACACATTTTTAGAGCCCAGTTCTTCATGTCTTGAATAGTATTATCTTTCCAATTCCTCAATATAATGCATTCGTTATTCTGATTAAGGAAACTTGTTTTTGATCTCATTGCATACAAAAGACATGATGTGGCTTTTAAAAAACCTTTTAAAAAAGAGCATGGTATTTTCTTTGCTATCACTTTAAAATATAACATATTGATTGTGTATGTATTTTTAACTAAAAGTCAGGAGTGAGAAAAATTCCAGTTTCAGGGTATCCTAGTTTATCTCAGTGGTGAAATATATTTTTTTTTACTATCGGTTTTGTGGGTGTGGCTTGGTGGGTATGGCTTGGTGGGCGTGGCAAGGGAAGGATACTTCAAAATCTCCATTCCTACCCCACTCCAGGGGAAGGATACTGCAAAATCTCCATTCCCACCCCACTCCAGGGGAAGGGTTAGCCAGAGGTGGCATTTGCCGAATCACCAAACTGCTCAAAATTTCTGCTACAAGTTCTCCAGAACCTGTTAGAACCTGCTGGATTTCACCCCTGGTTTAACTCTCAGGCTATTTATTATCAGATAACTTTTCTACAGCAGCATGACACTGCATTAAAGCAGTGCAGAAAAGCAACACCTTTGTTATAGGAATAATAGCTGAAATTTAGGACCTAAGAAACTGCAGGACCAGCAACGATCAATCATAGCTGATCCACAACTCTGTTGAGTAGTCTTAGAATTATTTTGCTAGAAAGCACAGATGGGGAGCTGGATGGCATGAACAATTAGATTCTTTAAAAATTAGCTAACTACAAAGTTACTTATTAGTGTAATCCTAGTATTGGTTTTTCAGGTTTAAAATTGTGAAGTGAAATAGTAATTGTACATTCTTAGTACCATATTTGATCATTCAAAAGTCACTGCTGGTTATTAGAAGATTTGGTGTTTTTTTTTAAAAAAAGAAATCAGTATTAAATGTTTGAAATGTGTTTATCAAGATCATTTTTTCACTGCCAGTAAGATCTTTCACTACATGAAAATTATGCTGAAATGCAATTATTGTAATATTTCTTGTGCTAAGTGAAAAGCTCTCTACATATAATATTCCTTCTCTCCCTCGCCCCAACCCCCATCCCCCCAAAAATCAAAAGCAAATATTTTAACATCTAGGCAGAAAAATAATCAGAATGAGAAAGAGGGTTGGCATGGTAAAACTCTTGATAATTGTAATTGAATATTAATTAATTGGTTTGATATTATATTAAGCTAGCAGAAATATGCACATGTGGAAACTGGTTAAGTGCAGTATTGCAGGAAAACTCTGCCCACAGCCTGGAGTTTATTCCTAATAAGGTTGACTCAGCCTTCTATCCTTCTGAGGTTTGTAAAATAAGAACCCAGATTGTTGGGGGCAATATGCAAATAATGTTTCTACATTGTAAACTATCCAGAGAGTGCTGTAAAGCGCTATGGGCCAATATATATGCCTAAATTCTATTGCTATCATTTAGTATCTAAGCAGATCTGGAATTTGTAAACAAAGCTCTGACGATAATCAAGAAAAGTGGGAGAATATGGCAGCCTTTTCCAATTAGGCTACCTACAGATGTGGTCAATTACAAGTCCCATTACTCAGTAAACAACATATTTGGAAAGTTAATGACAATAGTAATTGTGATTGTCCTAAAGGTGCTTTCTCAAAAGGCAATTGGACTTTCTTTGTTTTTCCTTGAAGACTTTTCACTTCTCATCCAAGAAGCTTCTTCAATTCAATTCTTCAGACTGGATGACCTGGATGACTGAGATTCTCCATAGAAGTAACTGTGATCCATTTTCCATGTAGGTTGCCAAGATGAGAAACACCCTGTCATTGTTGCACAACCTATACAGGTTAAACCCAAAGTTGCAGTTACCCATCCTGGTTTAAATAATCTCTCATTTATTATAGAGTCCTATGCAGAGTTTGTTTCCCCAAATAAGGGCTTACAGTGGTGTGATTAAAACAATAAAACTTGTGAGATGGTAAATCAGACAAAATTCTCTCTAAAAAATTCTGGCTGCAAGGTTACATTTTAAATGGCTTTCAGGCTGCTATTGTAGTACAGAAATGTGACTTTTAAGGCTTACAGGAATGCTAAATAATTAAAAGCCATCAATACCATTTACTAATGACTATCTGCAACAGAGTGGAGAAAGAAAGATTTGGATGCTTCCACTTAGGGCACAGGTCTTCAAACTTGGCAGCTTTAAGGTTTGCGGACTTCAACTCCCAGAATTCTCCAGCC
>JANHFM010008744.1:12790-31953 GCA_032468115.1 Grayia smithii
ATAAGGTGTGTTGATAAATATTCCTTTGAAAAACTGTTTGGACAAGCCTTGCTGACTGTGAATGAAAGTAATTCACATAAAAAGAATAAAAGAGGTTTTGTCGAGATCAAAACTCTCCTTCCTGCTTTTTAAGGGAGCCTAGGTCAGAACAGTTGTATTTAACTCACAGAAAGTCAACCAGCAGCTTCTATTTTCTCACAAGACAACCATTGTCTCTGATCCATCCAGAATCAAAAACCATTGATTGATTGATAATAAAAACAGTTCCCAAATTTTCATCTTTGCTTTTTGTAAAATTATGAGTGGAATCTTTCCACAGTTGCTTCTCACTTTTCAAAAAAGTAGATGTTCATTGAGAATATCTCCATAATACTTGTTGTTCAACAAATCTTCCCACAAATTGGAAGTCAATGTATCTTGACAAACATCCTCTGACTGAATATGTGTCTGCATTCCATAACTCCATCAACTTTTCTGAGAACGTCAAGTTCATTAATGCTCCTTCAACCTCCTCTAACAAATCTTCAATTTTCCAACAAAGCTCCTTCTCTTTCAAATCTGTTAACAGCAAATTAACTTCCAGTCCATCCAATTGTATAGCTGGTTTAGCTATTGTTTTTTGTGTGTGGATGTCTTCTTGATTTATGATCGTTATGAATTCATCAAACCTCTTATCCAGTTTTTCATTTAAAACTTGTAAATTGGCAAATATTTTTTCCCAAAAGTTTCCAAGAAAACTTTAAAATTAAAGTTGTCTGAGTCTCATCTCCCTTTTATATCTCTTTTGGGAGGCATTATAAAAGGTATATGATATATAATATTAAAAGTCCTTAATTTATTGTTACTTTGCTCTTATAGTCAAGTTTTCTCAGCAAGATATAAACTATACCTTTCAAGGACAAAGAAAATGGATGTTCCATAACAAAGGAAGCACAAAGCAGCTGAGCTAAAAACTCTCACAACAGAATAGATGAAAAAAACAACAACTGCTGCGGGCCAGCTCCTACGCCCCCCCCCCAAACGAGTTACCAGGGCTTCAGGAGTCTTGTTATCCCCCTTTTCTAAGAAAGAAAGCAGCAGGACCGAGGCTCAATGAGGCGGAAATGGAGCGCAAGACTCCTGCACGCCTCCTTCGCCCGCCCTGGCCACGGAGCTAAGCAATTCCCCTAAATTTCCCCTAGCTAAAATAAAAACCGCAAAAAGGCAAGGCAAGGGGAAGGAAACAAACTCACACATACACACTCTCAACTTAACACAAGTTCACACGGGAAAGAAAGGAAAGAACCTGAAAGACAATGCGGTCAGAGAGAGCTTCAACACGTCTGTTCACCAAGGAACCGAGCCGAAAAACTGGGAATCTGCCCGGCAACAGGGGCGGGCTAAGCAATTTTGATAGGCTCGGTTCATTGGTGGAACGATGAGCAAGACCCAGTCTGGCTGATGTCTCCAGCCAATACGGAGAATCACTTTCACTATAAAGAAAAATAAAAACCCTCAAGCCACCAACTTCCTTGGGGTAAAAGAGAAAGTATTTTAAAGCATCAAAATAGAACAATAAAAGTTTATAATTTTGTGGGCCATCTCTAGTTATTCCTGTTTAAATCTGGGGAGCACACTGCCAATGAAACAGCTTTGACAGCAAATCAGCTGCTTGTTGGCAGGGAGAGAAAAAAACCCCACTTTCAGCATGCCATTTTTGGGATTCCGATATTGCTCAACTTCGAAGTCTAGAGGAAGTTATCCAGGTGCTGCTACCACCTGCTGAGAAACTATTAAAATAGTCTATATTAAATTAAATATATCATGCCATTTTAAACAAGTTAGCAAAAATATGAATGCTATTTGATAGTCTTTTTGGAAGGTGTGGGTGAAAGAATAGGGTATTTAATTTTCACTGATAACCTAGAAATGAATAGACCCAAAGCTTTCATTTATGTTTATTAAATTCTCTGATAATATATTGCACACTTACAATTTGTGGGATGCATATTAACTTGAAAAAATATCTTTTATGAATCTTTATTGTTATTTTATTGTATAGATATAATATTATAGCTCCAAAATAAATCACAGTAATACTTGAAGAGGAACCATATCTCTGTTTATTTTATTATTAAGTGGTTGGTAAATGAAATGGAATTTTTGGTACCTTTATGGAAGGGTTTTTTTTTTTAAAAGATACAGTATTTGAAAACTGAGCAACTAATGTTTAGCAACCCTCTCTCTAACTGAGATGCAGAGACGATTTATACTACCCAAAGTTCTGAATAGTCTGAGAAATTATCTTGAAAAATTAGAAATCAACTTAGAAATTATGAAAAATTATACAGGCAGAGAAATCTTGCTTCTGTATTTTATCAAGTTTCAAAGCTCACTATCTTGTATGTTCAAGCAGTTTTCCCCACCTTCCACCCAATTTGTGGAAGGGTCATTTCAACACATTTTCTATCCTGAATAGTTGGAGAAAGACACACAGTCTCTCTCACACACACTCATGAATATATGCTAATAACTGACATATAAACATGGCTAATTTTTTAGGTACTACAATAGATGATGTTAGGCCAGTTTCTTCACATTTGCAGAAAAACCTGTAAACATTTCTCTATCTGAACATCAACCTTGAATCTTCCATTGCTAAGCTCATGAGTGTTTATATGCATTCTTAAAGATTTCATACTATTTGAATTTGAATTAATTTGAATTCAAATGAATTTATTTATTCAGGGCTCATTCATTCTTTACCTGATCTCTTACCGTTTTACTACATACATTTCTTAAGTAACCCATTCCTATTCAACTTTCTTTTTATGTTTTGTCCTAACATATCCACATCATTTCTATATAACAAAATGGGAAGAATCTGTTTTATAGGATTTCCTTTTTCCTTTTTCTTTTTGACAAATATCCATTCCTCAGAACAATCCATACACTATTAACTATCTTGCAGCCACCATTTATATAATTTTAATTTTCTCTATTTTCTCTTCTCTATAAATATTTTACATAGATAGATAGATAGATAGATAGATAGATAGATAGATAGATAGATAGATATAGATTTATATATAACCTGCAGTATTTTGCCCCATTTTTCCTATCAAATAGTTACTTTGCGTTTTGATTCATTAACTTTTGGATCAATACTCCTTATTGTGTTATATAATCTGTCTAAGATTTGCTGAAAATAATTCATTTGTTAGCCAACAAAACAGCTTTTGGGGCATTCATACCTCAGTTCACATCTCCAATTACCAATCAACACACCTTTAATGTTATCGATGTTCTTTATATGTTTATCCATAAATATAATAAATAACCAAAAGGATCTCAAAGATCCTTGTCTTACTTGGGCCCAGCAGGGGTAGGAGAATAAGAACCTGGATTCTGATTGGATTAACCATATTGCGATCAGAGTTTCCTTTTCCAGTGTTTGTGTGCATTTGTGCATTCTGGGAGGGGGGGAGCTTTCTAGCATTACCTTTCATTTTCTGCATCACCCCAAATAACTTTACAATGATTTTGTAAGAGTTAAATACAGTTGACATCTGCAACAATTTTAGGCAAAATTAATTGGTGTATCATCAGCTAAAAGGCATATTGAATGAAAGGCAAGCTTAAAAAATAGTTAATTTTATGACATCATTTGAACTTTTCTGCCCTGAATCTTTCAGAACTAATTGTATGTTGTTAAATACAGAATCATTTGAGACACAAGGAACTTAGGCATGTTGGACTTCAACTTCTGTAATTCTCAGTCAGTATATCCAAAAGCAAAACTATGTCTGCTCCATTCAGCTTCAGACTATATGAGAACATTAATAAAACACAGAATAATTTATACCACTATAATAAATCTTTTTAGCTAGAAAATTATTCTTAATAGAATAATAGAATTGGAAGGGACCTTGGAAGTCTTGTAGTCCAACCCCCTACTCAAGCAGGAAACTCTATAGCATTTCAGACAAATCGTTGTCCAGTCTCTTCTTAAAAATCTCCAGTGTTGGAGCACCCACAACTTTTGGAAGCATCTCATTCCACTCATTAATTGTTCTAACTGTTTGGAAATTTCTCCTTAGGTTTAGCTTGATTCTCTCCTTGATTAGTCTCCATCTATTGCTTCTTGTCCTGGCTTCAAGTGCTCTGGAAAATAAGTTGACTCCGTCTTTGTGGCAGCCCTCAAATATTGGAATACTGCTATCATGTCACTCCTAGTCATCCTTTTCAGTAGACTAAAGAAACCCAATTCCTACAACTGTTCTTCCAGTGGTGGGTTGCCTCCGGTTCGGTCCGGTTCCCGCGATCTGGTAGCGGTGACGCTGTGATGTCACCGAACTGGTTCTACGCATCCCGGACCATGCCCCCCCCGCGCGCCCGTACTTAACGGCTCGGTTGTGGAGCGCGCGGAACGTGCTTGCGCGCATGCGCAGAACACTTTTTTGACGCATGTTACGCGCGCCCCGACCACACACGAAGCATGTGCACCTTTAGAACTGGTAGGACAGGTAAGTAGAACCCACCCCTGCATTCTTCATATGTTTTAGCTTCCAATCCCCTAATCATCTTCATTGCTCTGCACTCTTTCTAGAGTCTCAACATCTTTTTGAGAAGAAGGTAGAGAATCCTTCTTTTGGCATACTTAATTTACTATATGTAGGTATTTTACTTTTTTTTTTTTTTTTCAAATAATGGATTCAGTTAAGAAAGTCCTTCTCATGTGGCTTAAGATTCTTTTTTTCTTTAAACAATAACAAATTGTGAGATTGTCTTCACATTCAGAAGAGCAGAATGAGTCCCCAGTCTGAACCTGTTTGCATTGCTCTTTGAATAAATAGGTCAAACATCTATCACGGAAAATTGCCCATTGTGAGCAGTTGCTCTAAATTCAAAAATCCCCTTTGTAGATCTAAGTTTTAATTAAGCCACATATTTAACCTTTGTAGACACAATTTGAGTTTGCGAAATACATTCTTAAATTTCTCTGGGGATATATATCTGTTAGTGATTTATCTGAGCAGTATTTTGCATTTAAATTATTTTCTAAAGCAGAAAGTAGAAATAAAAAGTTGTCTGAGCAAATCAAAACTAATATTACCAAAACAGTCCAACGTTAGATCATCAAGAATCACCATCATAGATGCAAGCAAATCATGAAGAAATGTATAAATCAAGGGTATAAAATATAAAATAAAATAATAGTTTAACTGATTTATCTGATCTACACAGTTATTAGAGATAAGTGAACTTCCTATTCAAAATGTTTCATGTGGCTCTAGCATGAATTCTTCCTTTATATTTTTTGCAATGTAATATTAATGTAATAGTTTGTATTTCATATTTGAAAGACATTTATAAGCAGATAATCTGAGATAATGCTCTCTTCTCTCCAAAACTATAAAATATTTTTGTGCCAAACATCTTTGTCAAAATATGTGTTCCTGAGGTAGATTCATGTAGCAAAACCATACACTCTTATCTGAGTTATCTGTGCAGTATATTTTTAAAATAACTTTCCTCTCACTTTCCAGACATCTGTTTAGCCAAGAATCAGACAAGTTATTTATGATCTAACACTCCTCATTTTATGGTTCCACCTGGTTCTGAGTTCCACTAATAAGGTGTCATGAAGTAACAGGGTCATAGTTAGGTTAAGTAATGTGGAATGTTTTCTACCAAAAGACCTGTCAGCTTTTTTTCCCCTCCCTCCTGTATCCTTTTGTACATAGGATTAGCCTGTATAACAAAATGCTTTTTCATTCAGTTTTTCTGTATTTGGTTTTCTCAGATGCTTTTCCAAATTAAATCATGCAGATGGTGCTTCTTCTGTCACACAAAATTATCCATGGAAAATCTCCACATGATTGAAAATCTGGATTGAACAGAATTTACTTGCATAGAGTCCTGTACAAATAAAAGAGGCTCTTCAGTGCATGTGAAAGTTGATGAAATACTGAGCGAGCAAACAGGAAGAGCAAAGTTGAGTTCAAGAGGAGGAAGAGACAAAGAAGGGAAGAAATTAGCCAAAGAAGAATTTGTTCTGTGGATTGTCCTTTTAGCTGTGAAGGACCACAGAGTTATGTCCTACGTAACAGAACAATGAATTATAATACAGAATATCCTGCATTATAACTCGTGACAGCTACTAGCTTAGCCATTGTAGATGTCTGAGTGACTGTTTCCTGCTGAGTGAATAGAGTTTAATGTGAAAGTTTAAAGGGTGGTGTCCTTTAAACATTTTCCTTCTGTGGGAATTGTTCATATTTAGTTAACCTGATAGCCTGAAGATGAAATGTGAGAAAAAAAACCCTTTCATTGAAAGTGCCATAAGAAACAAAACTGAAGATAAATTCTGTAATCATGAACTGCAACACTTGGAGCATTCTGTGTTCCTGCCTTAAAACAACTTGACATATATTTCCAGGATATAAGTATTGGAAGCTTGTAGCAATTTTTGAGGAAAAAATTGGAGCAGTAGAGCAGTAGAGCACCGGATTTTCATATCAAACAGAGGGTGGCTGGCCCTGCAATAAAATAAAACAAAGGAGCAAGCCCAATGATGAGAGTGAAATACAAAATCAAAAGAAGATGATGATGTCTTGCACTGTTGGAATTTTGAAATGTTTTTCAGGTCTTGCAAAAAGAAATGGCAAAGAAAAGAAGTGCTCCAGAACAGGAGACAGGACAGTTGATTCTTGAAGGCCTGACAGCAATGGCATTCACTGAGGGGTGTGGCAGGGAGACAAGAGGGGTCAGAATAGTGAAAAAAGTGACACTGTGTTGTATCATAAGCTCTGACTCTTTCATATATGCACTGCAATGTCACACAGATGTACAAAAGGGGTGACGTATACACTACAGTCTGCACACTGCTTTCACTATTCTGACAAAATCAGCAGGCTCTTGTAGATGCTCAGTGAAGATCTGAAAACCAGAAGCATGCAGGAAGTGGGAAGAAGAACTGACTTCTAAGATACAGGACAACCAAGTAATCCAATATTGTAGACATGCTATCAGAAAAAGCTAGGATTAAGTAGGAATTAAAGCTGAGAAAAGATATCAAGATGAAGAAAAATGGTTCCTTCATTTGAAATATAAGGTAGAGAACATTGTCCCTATGTCAGCTGTTCTGTGAAGATAGCAAAATGGTACCAGATAACAATAGCAGCAGCAACAGCAGCAACAAACAATATATTATTTTGGCTCAATCTTTTCTACAAAGAGGGTATGTGTTTTATTAGCAGTTGTGAGGAACAGAGGATGAAGGGGCAGGATTGAAACCAGACATTACTAGAAGCAGGGTCAGGGAATGTCTATTTACTTTAAGTGAGTTAAATCTTGAGGATTAGATTATTGCATTTTGAGATGTCTTCCTGGTAATATGGCTCAATCTTTATCCATTATCTTGTCTTGGAGAACTTGTTATATATCAGAAGGTTCCTTCTCAGTAAAGGGAATTTCAGGAAATGAAAAGCTGGCCTTATAAGAAGGCAGTTGGCTACACTTTAGAATAGAATAGAATAGAATTCTTTATTGGCCAAGTGTGATTGGACACACAAGGAATTTGTCTTGGTGCATACTCTCTCGGTGTACATGAAAGAAAAGATTAGTAGGATTGTCAATAGCAGAACACAGCAGCTATTGAATTCTTATTTTTTCATGAGTGAAACTGACTGTCCTCTGGGTCTGAACGAAGCGTTTTTCTTATTACTCCTTGCATGGAACACTGTGGAAGACATTTGGAATTCCATGGATTGATGAAACACATGAACTTCCTTGAAAAAGAAGAGTTGCCATGGTGATGGGTGGTTCCCTCCTCAGAAGAACTGAGGTGGCTGTGCATAAACCTGATACAATGTCATGGCTGGTGTCATGGCATCCAGGTTGTGATTACAGAAAATATTCCAGTCCACCAACAACTATTCTTTTCTCTTGATTCATGGAGAACAATCAACATGACCAAAAAAGACTCTGAAAGACTCTCCAGAGACTAAAAAGCCTGTGCAGAAAAATGGAAGAAGGGGGAGCACAAACAGCTTTTTCATAAATCCTTCCAGAGAATGGAAAATAAATGTTCCTTTAACTCTCAAAAAATTAAGTGGGTTTTTGAGTTGTTTGCTTCTGTCTCTCATCAGCTTTTCAGCTTTGCTAACTTTATAGACTCAGAAACTTGCCAGATGTTCTCCTTTCTTGTTGTCTTTAGTTCTGCTCTTCTCTTTTTGGAAACTTCAACCACTGGATTAACTGAGCAGCTGCAACCCTCTTTCTACCAGCATTTGATTCTTTTGTTTCACAATTTTAACTTTTCTATAATCTCTCACACAGATATACTGCAACGCCTTCTCTTCTGATATCTAGCACTTTCACACCCTCCAAAAAGACCTCAGCTTTCACTTGTCCAAACAGCCACTGAAAAGTTCTTAAAGACATTGTGTCTCTATTTAAACCTTCTCAGCTCTAACTCTCACCTTCTAGAAAGACAAGGAGATGAGATGCAGTTTAGAGAGTTTACATGTAAGACATGAGGTATTCCAACATATGTGTTGGGTCATCCTATCACAGAAAAGTGATAGGATACGTTGTTAGAACATAGGTCAGATGCAAGTGGCTTGATATCCTGAAGAAGAAAGATGCCCAGGAAGATAGTAAATCCTATGAAATGAGATATTCAAAACCTAGTCACAAGCAGTTCCATCTATTTCTATGAATAGTAAGATTCAGCAAGGAATATATAATGGTGATTCCTTATCAATAGATATATCTAATCTTAACCTGTTGTGGACTTGAGAGATCTTGGGATCTTTTTTGAGTGAAGCAGCTTCTGGACATAGACCAACCAGGTTAAAAAAAAGGAGGGAGGGAGGGGAGGCATAGAATAATAATTTTCAGAAGTCTGGTTCTGAAATTTATTAGGCTTTTTTTAATATATAACTAGGCTGCCAGCTGCGATGCTTGCTGCCATGGAAACAGGCATCACTGGCAACAGGGCAGATTGTCCTAAACTAATCACTATTTTATAAAAGTATGGTTCCTATTTTATAGAATTATTAGTTTAAGGCTTGATTTTTGAGCATAGCATTTTCACTTGCTGTGAGTACTTCAGTGGCTGGGATGTTAAATTTAAAATATGTATTACTGATCTTTATCTGTCTACCTCAACAGCCAACACAATATTTCTGCTTTGCACTTATTTATCCTTTCAGTTGTTGGCCAGCAATCCTCTGGATGAAGTGGAAATAGAATGGTTGTCTCATGTTAGTTTTCACTGATTTATTAGTCAACCAATGAAAAATATACTGCCCTTTCAGGCCCGTTTACAATAAAATAATAACCTCTATATTATAAATAACCTTATAGGAGCCAGCAAAAAACAAAACAAAACACAACCCACCTGCAGAAACTTTATATGCATTCAGAATGCCTAGGTTTAAACCAATGCTTTAAACTTAGAATCTAAAATACTGGTAAGCATGGAACAGTTCCCTTATGAAGTGTATCCCAAATCTAAAGCCATATAAATAAAATACCCAACACTATAATTTCTTTGTGTACTTCTGATAAGGAAAAGTCTTGGAGAACAGATGCAAAATAACAGAATATGGACAGACTAGTAATAGGGAAGGCAACCTTTGTTCATTTGCTTTCCAAGTGACTTAGGTCTTGACTTTATCTATTCTATAAATATAGAATAGAATAGAATTCTTTATTGGCCAAGTGTGATTGGACACACATGGAATTTGTCTTGGTGCATACTCTCTCGGTGTACATAAGAAAAGATATAAATATGTCATACAGCTATTTCTGGAGCCCATTCATATACTTTATATGAGACTTATGTGTACAAATCAGTTCTCAAGACATTACAGGTTCTATAGGTCCTTTGAGGCTGATTTGATTAAATTCTGGTTCATTTATGGTATTGAGGGGAAAAAACCACTGTGAGAATGATAACAGTTCTGCAGCATAAACCCTGGAGCTAGGATTACTAAACCACAGTTTCTTGGCTCTCATAACCTACTGCTAAAATTAAGGCTCCATTATAACTAGTCACAATTTCTCCATGTTTTAAAACAAAGTAAGAGACTGGATAACCATTTGTCCAATATAGTAAAGGGTTTCTGGCTTGAGCAGGGGGTTGGATTAGAAAATCTTCAAAGTCCCTTCCAACTCTTCTGTCCCCACTCCCTACCCTTGGCAAACAGCAAAGATGGTAGGGCAATGACATAGATGGTGGCATGACCTGAGTTAGGGAAAGCTGGAGAATTACACTGGCAACAGCAGTGAAGCAATTTGCAGTTTTCTGTGAAAATGTGTCTGAGGCTTTGGGAGCTATGTGGAAGTACCTAAGAGAATACTAAAGGCTGTAATGAGTTTAATTAGACTTATATTCCCACTGATTAGCTGACTATAGGCATAAAACAAAAACCTATCTGGATCAAGTGAACAGTGTGGCTCAGCACAATTAGGAAAAAGGAAATGTCTCAAGTCCTGGTGAAATTTATACAGTTTCCAAACACAATAGCCTTTTACAATAGAAGACATTTTCCACCAGCATTTGGGATGTCCTCTTCTCATTTATCTGGTGTTTATTGCCTTTTTTCTTTATCATCAGCATAATTTGCCCAATCTCACAGACTACAGCTTTAGTGAAACTAAGCTGGCCACCAATTACAGGACAATTTAAAATGGGCAGGAAAAGAGAAAAGAATTTCCAGTTCACATAAACTCATTTCCTGTAGTTGGCAGCCTAATTTTAGAAACAATTTGCAAATGTATTTTGCCCCTAGGTGGAGAGGGAGAATGACAAGAGTCTGTAAGGATGGGGGCAATGAATGTGTCTTTACTGCATGGGTTGGAACCAGTGGTGGGCTGCTCCGGGTTTGGTCCGGTTCGCGCGAATAGGTAACGATGATGCTGTGACATCACTGAACCGGTTCTAAGCGTCCCGGACCTGGGCCCCCCCGCGTGCCCGTACTTACTGATCCGCGCACAGAGTGTGCTTGCACGCATGCGCAGTAAGCTTTTTTTGAGGTTTTTACGTCAAAAAAAGCTTCTGTGCATGCGTGGGAGCACCCGTTCGGCACGCGCACAAAGCACGCACGCGTGCCAGACGCACGCAAAGCTCGTGCACCTTTAGAAACAGTAGTGAAGGTAAGTAGAATCCACCCCTGATTCATCCCTTCCTTTCCCCTGTACTCAGGGCAGCCACAAAATTTGAAAAACATTTTTTTTATTTATTTATTTAGAACATTTGGATAGCCACCCATCTTTCCACCAACTCTGGGCATTTAACATAAACTGTTAAAATATAGATATGAATATTAAAATTATTCCAAAAAAATCCTGGGGAAAGAGATATCTTTAGTGATTTTCTAAATGGTGAGGACCAATTGCAAGTGCTTAGGGGCACATTTGCACTACATTGCAGTACATTCTTATTTCTCACGTAAGAAGCTTCCACCACTATCCACCACCCCAATACTAGAAAAATTGCCTTCTGACTGCAGGAGCACCTTTAACAGAGATTTTTTGAATGTGTACATCTACAGCTGGCCACCTGACATCAACTTATATACCAACCAGCATTTCAATTTTAATACACATTTCTCAAGTAGGGATGGTCTCAAACATGTACACAAAAGGCAGTTTTCCCCTATGACTCTTAACTAGAATCTATTTAAAAATAAATCAAAATTTGAACAGGAAACCATGGAAAAGGTTGTGGATCAAGGCTCTGACAAGCAGAGCCTTTGTCTCCTCAAACGACTGTTGGTTAAAGTTTGGATCACTTGGGGAATCTGCTCGTAAATAGCTCCAGGGACTGAGATGCTTTGGGTAATGCTGCCCTGATCCTTTCATTGCTTTTACTCTGCCCTTCATAGCTGACATTACAGTAATGGCCAAAAACTGTGGAAACCTTTTGGAAAAAGTGTATTTTCTAAAACTAGCTTTTTCTAAAACACCACTTTTTTTAGTAGTACCATAAAATTATATATCAATGGAAAGATAAAATTATATATCAATAAAAAGATAATTTAAACAAGAATGTAATGTAATAACTTTTATGAAGGATTTGCTATTAGAATAGCAGTTACAGTATGAAGAAGAAAAGTGAAACACAGAAAAAATGAGATATACAAAAATTATCACCATAGAAAAAACGAGATATACAAAAATATCATGTCAGTTAATACTTAATTGGGTAGCGTTTAGCATGAATTACGGCCTTACAACATCTTCCCATGGAGTGAATCAAGTCTTTTAGTTCTGCAGCTGTTATAATATGAAACCAAGATTGAATGATTGTTTCTATTAACTGGGTTTTATTGCTAGGCTGCTTCTGACTAACAAGTTTCTTTAGTTGGCTCTATAGACTTTCAATTGGGTTAAAGCAGGGGTGAAATCCATTTTTTTTTACTACAGGTTCTGTGGGCATGGCTTGGTGGGCGTGGTATGGCTTGGTCGGCATGGCAGGGGAAGGATATTGCACAATCTCCAATCTCCATTCCCACACCATTCTGGAGCCAGCCAGAGGTGGTATTTGTCAGTTCTCCAAACTGCTCAAAATTTCCGCTACCGGTTCTCCAGAATCTGTCAGTACCTGCTGGATTTCACCCCTGGGTTAAAGTCTGGGCTATTCCGAGGCCATTCCAGCAGTGGAATATGATTATCTTGAAACTCAAAAAAAAAAAAAAGTGGTGTTATTAGCCCTCAAACCTCAAAAATACACTTTTCCCAAAAGGTTTCTACAATTTTGGCCACTACTGTAGGGTAGAATTTCATTGGTGTCTCCCTATTTGACACTTATCCATATTATAACCAAATTGCCATATTATAATGCCCCATGGGTATTATAATGCTTAATCATATGTAAGACCTCCCTACTTGTAATGGGATTCATGCTTATCTATCCAATAGAAAAATAAATGGGGGGAGGTAATTGCCATTATTGTTCTTTAAAAAAATGCTACACTAAACAATTATCAAATTTATAAATCACCCATCTCCCACACAGAGCAACTCTGGGAGGTGTACTAGTAAAACATAAAAGGAGCACCATGGATCGTATGGTTAGGGCACTGGGTAGGAGGTTACAAGCCCATGTTCGAGACCCAAGGGCTGCCGTGGTGTGGGGTGAGCTCCTGTCCCTCACTTTACCTTCTGCCAGGGACATAAAAGGAGTCCCCAACTGGGCATCCCTGGGGAACAGTGATGTCACCGGCTAACTCTTTCGAGCCGGAAGCACTACAGTGCTTCCTACATGAGTGGGATGCCATAAAACATAAAAGATGTATACAAATATAAAGAGGCAATTAAAACCAGAATAAAATAATTAAAATTCAAGGTAAAAAGGCAGAGGGAAAGCCTTCAAGGAATTAACCAGCTCTATGGTTTCATGCTCCTTCTGTGAGCCTCAAGCAGAGTTTAGATCTTCAGACATTTCTGAAAGGCCAGGATATTGGGAGGGGGGCTGCTTCATCCCTGGGCGGACGGTGATTCAAAGAGTGGGGGCAATAGCAGAAAAGGCTCTCTTCTGGACCCCATCATTATAGATTCTTTAACTGACAAGCTCCACAACACAGTCTCCCTGCCTGACCTGATGGGATGGATATAATTTCACCCAACACATCATTTTACAATATTGAGAAAATTAAATTGTAATGTTAGTTACTTGGAAAGCTTAGACTTGTATAAACAAAGGGAAAAAACTGTTCCAGCTTTGGACAAGTTACGAATAAGAGAATGAGACCAATAGAAGAAGCTTGTATATGCAAAAGCTAATCTTAAAAAAGAAGTTTTTTGTACATGTGTCATCTTTCTTTTCACTGATGTACAGTGTTTCACAGGTAAAAATAAAACAAAGCAAAGAGACATTCTTGTTTTTTTTTACAGTGATTAGAAGCTGGCTTTCATTCTCTGTTCAAGCTCTACATAATAAGGAAAATAAAATGCAAAAATTATACAATGTTCTGGAGGGGAGGATCATTCTGCATAAATGAAAGCGGAGAAGGAGGAAGAGAAGGAGGTGGTAGTACCATGTTAGGGTTTTTTTAAAAAACCCATAGTATCTATCAAGTTTAAACATTTTTAAAGTTATCCAGTCCTTTGTGATCTGATTTTTAAGTTTAAGTTTACTACCTTGGGAGAGGTGACAGGTATGTTTGGCTCCTAAACAAACTAAGTCCTAAACAAAGCATGCAAAAGCATTCTACTTCAGTTAACCACACATATTTCTTTTTTATACCAACGCAGGTGTTTTTATCTTGACTGTTGGAACAGATAAAAGCAGATTAGGAAAAACTGCAATGTGATATAGCTATATTTTTTTTTTTATTAAGAAGGGAATGCTCTAGTCTGAGTTATATTGAGTAAATAGGGCTAAGGCAGAGATGGGCAAACCAAAGGGAATAGGCTGGGAAAAAATGAATCAAATCTATCTGGGAAAACATGGTTTAATTTGACAATAACATATTATTCTGTATAAAGACGTAGTGCTTCAGATAAAAAAAAAAAATCAGGCTAGAATCTTAGGATTTGTGAACACTGACATAATTCTACCACCCAACTGCATTTTTCAGTGGTGGATACCAGACAATTATTTTCTGTCAAACTGCTATGACATTATCTATGTTAATTAGAGATGGGTTTCAGCAGGTTCTGACCAGTTCTGGAAAACCAGTAGCAGAAATTTTGAGTAGTTCGGAGAACCGGTAAATATCACCTCTGGCTGGCCCTGCCCCCATCTATGCTCTGCCTCCCGAGTCCCAGCTGATTGGGAGGAAATGGGGATTTTGCAGTAACCTTCCCCTGGAGTGGGGAGGAAATGGAGATTTTACAGTATCCTTCCCCTGCCATGCCCACCAAACCACGTCCACCAAGCCATGTCCATCAAGCCACACCCACAGAACCGGTATTAAATTTTTTTTGAATACCACCACTTAATTCAGAAAGGCAAATAAAAACAGCAGAAAGAGCAGATTTTGGATGGTATTCGTGAGAACATGAAGTCAAAAAAAGTTTGTTCATTTATCCATAAATGAATTTCAACCATTTTTAAGTTTTTAGACATTTCAACCCTGAACTCAGTATGTCCTCTTCTGTTGGTTTATCTAGTCTGTAAGTATATGCAAGATGGCAAAATCAAGATAGCTGTTAAGTGAGGACTGCTACCTCTATCTTTGCCGAGAAAAATACCCAACGGTGTCCATGAAATCATTAGGCGTCAAACTTAATGCAAAGAAGTTGTGATTCTACTATATACCACAGATACAAAAAGTAAAAGTACTTGATTTGTTGATAGAAAAATGAACCAGAAACCTTATTAAAGGTTACTTATTAAAGGAAGGTAATTAAGAAATATAACTGTTTAGGGTTGTTTACTTTTGTCTTGATCAAAACAGGTTAGATTTCACATCTAGGACAAGTTTTCAAAGAGAAAAGTCCACACTCACTAGGATGGCAAATACGATAATGTGAAAAGCTTTCACTTTCAATGAAAAAAAAACCGAAAGAAAGAAAGAAAGAAAGAAAGAAAGAAAGGATGGAAGGAAGGAAGGAAGGAAGGAAGGAAGGAAGGAAGGAAGGAAGGAAGGAAGGAAGGAAGGAATTCTTATGTCATTTGCAATTACAATTATTGTTTTTCTCAGTGCTAAGTAGAAAATGTAAGGAGGATTGGTTACCGAGTAAATTGCAGAGAACTGGCACACAAAAGTTCAGGTATTGTGAAAAGAGCATTCAATCGCCAGCAATCGTCAGGGACCTGTGAACACCTGTGCGTCTTGATTAATTTAAATTGGAAAGGTAAATGGAGTATTTCCAAGTAGAATTGAACTTTTTAAAGCATAAATATGAAAAACAGCCCATAGCAAATTGAATTATGCCATATTCTTCTCCTCTCCTTTTTTTTCATTCTTAGCAGTTCAGGAAAAAAAAAATTGCATTTCCCATGAAACCAATAGAGGAGAGGGAGACTGTACATTCGTCCTTCCATCTTCTGCATTTACTTTGTTCTTTATTATTAAACGGAGACAAGGTTAATATTATGAAACGGTGATCATACATTTTGGCAGCTGCTACAGTAAAAGAGTAAAGAACCCAGATCATTGGAAAAATCTGGCTAGCTCTGATTTTTGGGCCAGGACCTTATTTCTTGGAATGTTCTGCATTCCAATAAGGAAGAGACAGTCTGATCAAAGCAATGGCCCATGAGTGTTATGGCCCTATCGGATTTCTATTCTAGATTTAGCAATAATAAACATTGAATAATTGCCTTGTTAGATTAGAGCAGTATCAAATTACATAATGACTTCCGGGATACAGGAAGAGAGCAATCTTAAGAAGCAATGTCAGGCATTGCAAAAACTGCCTTCGGGTGCACCAGCTTGCAACTCTTTTCAAACTGCCAAGATCATCCACTGGCAGTCCCTGAACTGCAGATGGTAGTTGTAGATGGTAGCAGGGGTGAAATCCAAAATTTTTCCCTACTGATTCTGTGGGCGTGGTTTGCTGGGCATGGCAGGGGAAGGATATCGCAAACTCTCCATTCCCACCCTACTCCAGGGGAAGGATACTGCAAAATCTTCATTCCTCCCCTCCTGGGGGAAAGATATTGCAAAATCTCCATTCCTTCCCCACTCGGGCCAGCCAGAGGTGGTATTTGCTGGTTCTCCGAACTATTCAAAATTTCCGCTACTGGTTCTCCAGAACCTGTCAGAACCTGCTGGATTTCACCCCTGCTTTACAGCTACTGACACACAGAAGAGTAATGATACACATGATGAGAACAAGAAGTACAATGTTTGAGAAGAAGGCTTAAGGAGAAGGAATGCCCTATAATGGTTTCTTTTGTATAGGCAGCTTCTGACCTAGCTTCTTAAAGTAGCAGTAATTCTGCTGCCTCATTCTATTGTATCAGTTTCTGGCTGCTTCTGCTTACAACTCAGCTTACAGCTGTTAACTCATTCATACCCTGACACAATAGCACTTAGACTTATATATCAGGGATGGAGGGAGGGTGTGTTCAGTGGCAGACATATAGTTGGATCTATTTTTTAAAAAAACCTCAGTCTTTTAGTCACTCATTAGTATATTTAAGACAGTACAGGAAAAGAAAGGATCAAAAGTTCAAGATGCCAAGAAAAATTGACAGAAGTTGACCGTTGAAGAAGATGAAGTGCAGGAAGTAATGCCAAGCTTTATTGAGCCATTATCATTTAATAACCTACACCCAATTTAAATTCCAATGTTATTTTGGAATGAGGTCAGGGTCTATGGTCCTCCCAAATACCAGACCTTTTACTTTGGTGTCACCCACCATCAGTGGTGGAGGTGGTTCCTTCTGCACAAGGAAGACAGTCATAGCAGCAGATGGGCCTCTCTTCCTGAGCTACCTTCATGAATCCAGGATGACAGCTTTCCACGCACTGGGAAGGAGGCAGGAGCTGAAGGAAGAGAAGAAAATGCACAGAAAATGAAATTATGTTTATAAAACTGGCAATGGAAGAAAAGGTTGGTGATCTTCAGTGTGACTAATTAAAAGCCAGCAAATCATTTGCGCAGCAAAAAACATTGATGTGTATATTTCTTCTCTGTTTCTCTGTTTGCTGGGTGGGTAGGGCCATGGTGGGCATAGCCATGGTGGGCATGGCCTAGTTGGCCTCCTGCACCACAGCAGAGGGCGTTTTTGCCCTCCCTGGGCTCCAGAGGATTTCCTCGAGCCTCTGGAAGAGGGGAAATGACCTCCTCAGGCTTCAGAGGCCCTTTCTGAACTTCTGGTAGCCCCATTTTTCTCCGTCCCTGAGCCTCTGCATCAGTATTTGGTTCCACTTATCTTCGCTACCGGTTCAGAACTGTGAGTGTGCGGCGCTTCTCCGCATGTGCAGAACCTTCTGCATGTGTGCAGAGCATCCAAGATGATGTCCAGGCAGGTGGGTAGAGCCTCCCATTGCCACCACTACCAGTTTGCCTGAACTAGGGTGAACTGGTAGAAACCCACCACTGTTCTGTGTGCACCCTGCACTTACCTGCATCCAAAACTAGCCATGTGGGGACTTCTGGGAGGGGAGGGGAGGAGAGGGTTGGGTGGGGACAGCCAGGAGTGGGATTTGTGGGTTCTCTGAACTGCACAGAATCTTAACTAGAGGTTGTCCTGAACCCCTAGCAGCCCACCCCTGTGCATGACTTGCTCAATCTACTTCTATTTCCTCAAACTCAATTAATAGTTAAAAGAAAATTAAAGACTGTATTTTTCACGGCTACCTGAATAGCTGAAAAAGCTCCTTTAAGTTTTTATTGTCAAGAATCAATTGAAATGAAAACCAAAAGACACATTCCCCCCAAAGAATTTCAATCCTCTTTTCACCATCTTCAGTAGAATAAAATAAAGATTATTCCCACCTTATTCAGCATTTCTATCTGTGCAGTACTCTTCTGATCAATGGTAAATTTCAAAATATGGGATGTCCCCTTTTCTAAACTCCCAAATTTCATTCTCTTGATGGACCTATTAGGGAAAAGGACCCAGTTCACAATATCCAGATCAGCAGCGAGATCTCCTTTCGTTTCGAAATATACTCCTTCTATGGAATTATTGTGAAACTGAGTGTTTTGAAGGAAGGAGTGAAGCTGGAAAAGGCAGAAAAAGGAGAATTATAAAGGGCTTCAGAATAGGGACCTGGTGACTTAATGGCTAAGATGCTGAACTTGTCGATCGAAAGGTCAGCAGTTCAGTGGTTCGAACCCTAGTGCCGTGTAATGGGGCAAGCTCCCAGTACTTGTTCCAGCTTCTGTCAATCTAGCAGTTTGAAAGCACATAAAAATGCAACTAGAAAAATAGGGACCACCTGGTGGGAGGGTAACAGCATTCTGTGCATCTTTGGCATTTAGCCATGCCAGCCACATGACCACAGAGACATCTTCTGACAGCGCTGGCTCTTCAGCTTTGAAACGGAGATGAGCACCACCCCCTAGAGTCAGGAACGGCTAGCACATATGTGTGAGGGAAACCTTTACCTTTAAAGGACTTCAGACAATCATTGAAAAGATCCTTGGTCTATGTTGGGAAGGTTATGAATATTTCTGCCTCTCTGTTCAAAAATAAGGTTCTGTTTTGAGTTTCCAACTTGGACAGTTGACTGTTAATAAGCACAGGAATAATAGGTGCTAAC
>JANHFM010008748.1:15736-35023 GCA_032468115.1 Grayia smithii
AAATTGAATTCCACCACTCAAATGCTTCAAATGCTATAAATAATAACTCATTTTAAAAAGAAAAAAGGAATAAGGAAAATCTTGGATTATGCGGAGATGGATAAACTGACGAAAGAAATAAAAGAAAAAGATGAAACAGAATATTATTTAATATGGAATAAATGGTACAAATGGTTAGAGGACAGGAATAAAAAGCAAAAAAACATATAATAGAGATGATCTAGAAAATAGGAAGCATTAGTAAAATGGTATTAAAGATATAATGTATGTAAAGTAATAAACTGAAATAGTAGTATGTATAAAAAGTGAGTAGTATATACAGTATGTAAGGAACAAGGGCACTACAAATATAAGTATTAGTAAAACAGCTTTAAATATACAATATATGTTTAAATATATATTGATATAATAATATAATAATACATATATAAAGTAAGGAGTAGTATAGATATTATGTAAGGAATAAGGAAACCACAAATATAAATGTGAATATGTAGGGGAAGAATATAAATTGTGGATATATACTGATACGGAACTGTTGTAAACTTTGTTAGTTCTTGTTTTTAAAAGAAAAAAATAAAAATATTTTTTTAAAAAAAAGAAAAATGAAAGAAAAAAAAATAAAAATCAATTTTGATGCCTTTTTCTTTCTCCTTTTTATACTCAGTTTTATTTCAGACTCCTGCTTTGTGCCAGACCTCTTTTTTTAAATAGCCTGTTTTGGAGCTCTGGGTCAAGGATAATTCTCTCTGTGTCTCTTTTTTTGCACTAGAATAACTTCAACATCCTAGTTCAATTGAGAAGGGTTGACTTCTTTATCTTTTTTTAAAAAAACTAATATGTTCGTTTGCCTCGTGTGTAGATTATTTTATTTTATTTTTTCTAAGTAAATGAAACAGGCAATTTTAAACGTTTTTGCAGGCTTCATCCAAGACCCAGATGGAAAACTGTGAAAGCTAAATTTTGAGGGCACCAAGGCTGACAGCTTTTCAAGCAGGAGGCTTCATCCAACTTGTTTGAAGCTCGTATTTGTACAGAGGTCTCTATTAAGAATCCCAAACTACTTTAATCCATCCAGGAGATCTGTTTCAACCTCTAAAAATAAAGAACATGACAGCTATTTAACAAGGGAGAGGGCACAGTGTCGTCGTCTCTTAGAAACTGCAAGAGAAGCTTTAAAGCAGGGGTCTTCAAATTTGGCAGCTTTAAGACTTGTGGACTTCAGCTCCCAGAATTCTCCAGCCAGCAGAGTTGGCTGGAGAATTCTGGGAGTTGAAGTCCACAAGACTTAAAGTTGCCAAGTTTGAAGACCTTTGCTTTAAAGCATAGAAGAGGGCAGTCACTCAAGCAAGAGTTTTAGCCAAGATGAAATCACAAATTATACTTCATTTTATGGAAAGCATAAGCACATTTGACTGTGATAAGAAGTGCCACAAGAGTCTGCTCAGCTTTCCCAATCATTGATGAGAAGATAAAAAAAAAAGGAAAGAGAACCCCAGGGAAAGGGCCAAGATGAAGAGTATATAAACACAGGATACCAAATTTCAGAAGAATTCCAGTTCTTATCCAGGTAGCCAATAAGCCAGGGGAAAACTGGGGGTGCTCATTTAATGCCATCATTTTTGACACTTTTGAAAGCATACATTCAGAACTGGGTAGAGTTATTTAAGTCAGAGTTCCCCAACCTTTCCAGCTTTGTTGGTGTGGAAAGAGGGGATGGTTCTGTGTGAGTGGCAGGCACACACAGACGCTGTTTGAACAAATGGAGCTCGCACATGCACATTCACATGCTGCTTGCACAAGTGGCGATGTGCACACACACGCCTTGCCTGCCACTGCCTGCCTCCAAACTGCACAAGGTCTGGTAGTGGGCTATGGCCTGGGAATTGGGGACCCCTGATTTAGCCCATCAGTTCCAATCCTCTGCTAAGCAAAAGTCCACATAAAGCAACACAAGCAGATACATCCCATTACAATATAAAAGGCTGTCCTTAAAATCCTTTTTTTGCCCTGGAAAATAAAGGCAAGACTACATCTCTTTGTCTAGCCACCTTTCTCTATCCCCCACATGCAAGACATTAAGTCATCACCATCATATAAAATGCAGTGTTGTGCCTAGCCTCACTGATTCACAGTCGGCTATACATAAGCGTCTTCTGTTATACATCTGCTGTGGTGCACATTTGTGTACTTTTATGAGTTGACTCAGTATTTGTACTGCTGCCTCATAATTGCACTGAAAACATCCCTAGCTGTACCACTCCGTAAATGGTAGCAAAATATTTGATAGCAAAATCAGCAACACCCACCACTTTCCTCTGTGCCTTCTGGCAATACGGAACTTTACTGTCTCCATAGCACTTTTGTGGGTAGCACTGGCATCCTTTTTAAAAAAAAAATCTTAAGCACTGAATAACCAATCTATGGGTTAGTAATGAGTAGACTTAGTTACAGCTTTTACGAGCACCTTAAAAGAAATCAAGTTTTATAAGAAGACCACCTTGAGGGATCCTGGTATATTCAGTAGATAGAACCTATCAAGAGATAGGAAAAGAAACATTTACCCAAAAAGGAAAATATTGAGGTCAAAACAGCACCATTTTAGAGGATGAAGTTTTGAGTTTTACAAAATAAAGGCTAGATGCATCCAGTAAAACATGGTAAAAACAAATAAACTATTTTGTGACATGTAAACCTAGTCAACTCAGACAGAAAAAGAGTATGAAAAGTTGATATTGTGTATTAACCAGCCTTCCCCAAATTAAGGCACCCTCAAGACATGTAGCTGATTCTCAGAATTTTCAGAAATCACCATAGAAGTTTGGGAATTCTGAGTTCACTTAACTATCTGGACCATCCCGAGTTTAGGGAAAGCTGACATTACTTCACTGACTTTCTTCAAGAATGACTCCAGCTTCCTTCCACGTGATTAATCCTTTTATTAATAATCAGATTAGCTTTTACATCCTTTGTGCTCTGGGGCATATTGGTTAGTAATTCTGGGAACTGCAAATCCAATAAATCTGGAATCCAATTTGTAAAGATCTTACTGGATCCGATCTTACACATTTCCACATGAAAAAGAAAGCACTTGAGGATGGCTGGAAAGAAGAGTAAATGTTGGGATTGTGGGTGTCACTTACTGCCTCAAAAGCATGAGTGTTTTTCCCATGGGTGAGTCCTTCTGTTATTCCCATGCTTTTTCTATTGCTGAAAAAACTGGACAGCTAATCTGAAAATGGAAACATTACCTATTGCAAATGATTCACTCTCCTGTATCTCCAAATTGAAAGAGTAAAGGCATATTGCAACAAAGATGAAAATTTAGAGAGAAACAAGTTCACAAAGTCAATCTAATCTTAGCATATTACATAACACTTTCAACATTAGTCAAAGAGTATGTCCTGCCATATTAAACTATATATACTAGCTCAATTTTAAAAGTGTTCTCCTGTTTTTGCACTTTCATTGATGAAAGGATTATTTTTTTAAAATCAAAAACTTACCTAGTTCTCCTTACTTGCAACAAACCTGTTGTTGCAAGAGGGATAATAGATGCAGTATTAATGTTGTTGAACCAGGTCTCTACACTATGTGATGTTCCTAATCTCTTACACAAAGATCAATCTTATTAGCAAATAGCCACTTCATTCTTAAAAGCCTTTGTAAGCATGATTATTGGAGCCAAGTGTCATGCATTTCTGGAGCGTTGACAATTGCTTATATGTGTCCGTCCCCCGTCCCCCCCCGGATTTATTTTATGCTTCAGCTTTGATGTTTGAAGTCACGTGCTCAATTACTATAAAATCTCTTCTTCATTGATAAGACATGAATGGATTCAGGAGTGGGTTCTACTTACCTCTCCTACCGGTTCTAAAGGTGCATGCACTTCGCGCGTGGTCGGGGTGCATGGAGTGTGCGTCCGGCAGGTTTTTTGACGAAAAAACATCAAAAAGTTTCCTGTGCATGCGCACAAGCGCGCTGTGCGCACGGACCGGTAAGTACAGGCGCGCGGGGGGGCGGCAGTCCGGGACGCATAGAACCGGTTCGGTGACGTCAGTGTCACCGCTACCTATTCGCACGAACCAGACCTAACCAGGGGCAGCCCACCACTATATCAGGATATAAAATTGAGATAAATGTTGGAAGCAAACAGGAAGATAACAACAGATTCTTTGT
This sequence comes from Grayia smithii, assembly GCA_032468115.1. Lineage (NCBI taxonomy): Eukaryota > Metazoa > Chordata > Lepidosauria > Squamata > Grayiidae > Grayia > Grayia smithii. The sequence continues at coordinate 19,916 of JANHFM010008748.1, forward strand.
GCTTTATGAAATCTTCAATAGCTTTTTGACATGACTCTTGTTGTGAGTCAAGGAACTTCTGGCACTCCAGAAACTGGATGTGATTTTAATACTGGTAAACAAGTGAAGAAAACCAATAAAGTTATAAGGGATGGGAATTCCCAAGGGATATATTGACTTTCTCCAAATTTGTGCTTTCCAAATGTGTTGTGCTACAAGTCCCAGAATTTCCTACTCTGGTCATCCTATCTGAAAATCTTGGAGATTTTGTCTGAGATGCAACATTGTTCCATATGAAATAGAAGTTAGATTTTGAAAAAAGAGAACCATTATTCACTGTGTCTATGATAATAAAGGCATATAGGAAAAGTATCCATGTAACAATCTCCTGCTGCATGGATAGTTAACACAGACCAATATAAACAGTGGATATGCATATACCATATAAACCAAATTTGCAGGACCAAGTCTTCTTAAAGAATGTAGAATGGCTAGTATTTATGAAATCTGAACATGCAACCTCCATCTTCATATGTAACAGGCTTTTGATATGCCCTGTGGTCCTGATCTGTCTAACAAGGAGAGACAAGAAACAGTCAGTTAGGCCAGTTCAGCATGGTAGCTGCTTACATTCTGAGTTAGTTTAACACTATCAAGCCCAGCTGAAAAGCATTTATTCTAATCCAGTATTTCATAGCCAGAAGGAAAGCCAAAACATTTTCAGAAGTCATAAAAATGGTCTCACAACATTTGATGCAAGACATTTGGCCAAAAGTAACTATTTATGGAAATCAAGCATTATGCTGGTAGGGCTGAAGTTTCACAAATCATAAAATTAAGAACAATGATGCATAAAAATAAAACATAACAAAATCTGGTTTTATTACCTCTTGAGGATGAATCAGTTTCAAAAAGTATTTTGAAGTGAGATAGAAAGAAAGCTATTTTAAAAAAATAAGGCAGATGGAACTAGATCTCACTCATTTTACTGTTTTACTGAGTTATAGTCAAATACTATGGAAGGCAATTGAATGATGGTTCCTATCAAGTTTCTATGTTTTCCAATTTATGATTTCATTTTTTGGAATCTTGGTAAAACTTGGAATTTAAAAAGAACAGCAAAAAGTAAAGACAATCAAATCAGCGTCTACAAAAGAGTACCTTGGCTTTCACAGAAAAAAAATCTTGAATTCAATTTCTTCCTGGACACTGGGTCAATAGCTGATAGTCTGGGTCACTAATACTGAACCAGGTGAGTTAGAAATTAACTTGAAGTGAGACTGTTGTCCATTTATCAAAATAAATTAGTAAATATTGAAACAATTTAAAAGTTTGATGGAAAAGTATTCTTCAGTATTATGTCAGGTACAATAAAGGAATTTGTCTGACTTCTTTAGGCAAAGAATTGAACTATTTTTATTGGAAAGGCCCTGTCCTAAATGTCCACCATCACTAAGAGACTGCAGGGATGGGGTTGGAGCAATGTAAAGCAAGTTAGAATGCTGGAATATCAACATGCTTTTGTCTAACTCATCACAGAGCAGTAGCAACTCTCTTACTTTATCTTTACAAGACCAAAAACATGGTTTTATTATTATACACTAGGTCCCTCAGTGACCCAACTGAATTATAGACAATTATATTCTGAATTATAGACAATTACATTTGCATCTATCCAGCAACTGCTTGTGGCAACTCCCATTGAAAGAATGTGGAGTTATGTAAAAGCAGAGCTTGGTTTTGTAACATCCTATTCATTTTCCACTCTATGCTGGTTCTTTATGCCCTTCCCTGCCCATTTTCCTATCCCCTTTACTCCACTATAAATCCAAATAAAGGATATTCTGATATTTTATTCTCCTCAAAAATGTGTCAACTATGTGGGTCTAGATGTATTGAATTTTGAAATGAATTATATTTTACTATTGTTAAAGATCGCTAAAAGCTGACAAATTTTTCTGATCATTTTTCCCCTCAGTCAAGTTTATTAAAGTCAAATAAATATTGCAGACTGTTTCTGCTGAACTGAACTCTAATCCACAAAAGCATCTGTTAATAAAGGTGTTTAAGACTTCACAAGATTGTTTTTGCTGCAACTAATTCATCTACTCTTCTACACTAAAAAAGTAGTTAAAATAACAAACTACTATTTTACATTACAATGTAAATAGTCTACATTCGAGATTACATGACCCAAAGTAATCTACATATTGCAAAAGACCAAAGTAAATGAACAATTCTCACCTAAGTATGAGGCCAGCATTTGCAATCAACATCTTTAATATTCAATTTCCACAATACTATCTCTGCTCTGCCATCTGGTGTTGATTTGAGAGAACAGCATCACATTTTAAAATACATGTTTAAACAGAAAGCAAATATTTCAAAGATTATTTTTTAAAAAAAGCTTTGGAATCCATCCACTCTGCATATAATAAAATAAATATGAAAACTCTACCTGAGCTATAACAGGTAGTTCAAGTAACAATGATTTTAGCCCACATATATTGCTCACATACATTTTACTTTGCAAATGATGTTGTGGCTTTGAAATTAACACTAGAGCAAAAATTTGTATGTCAACATGATTTCACACACCAATCGCTAACTGCTACTAGCTAACGACTAATTGCAGTTTTGGCTTCAAATAATACTGAAGGAAAAGTATCCAATGTAATGACAGCCACATAGGAAGGAAGTAAAAATACATTCATTCATTAAGTCATCCTAGTAATGCATTGAAACCAAACATATCCATGTTGTACTTTATGCATTTTGCTATTTTTGGGTTTGAATTATGACTTTTGGATTTTATTGCTGTTCATCTGATAATAGCAACACACATTTGTTCTTTTTAACTATTCCGTAGACCAAAATGTGGTAGAACTCCCATCAGATTGTTTCCCACAAGCTTCAGGATAGAGAAAATACAAATTCAGTTAAGACTATGAATTGAGCAAGACAATGCATTCTCATGTGCATTGGAAAGACGACACTGGAGATCCAACCACTAAAAATGAAAAGAAATAATCTGAAAAATGAATCTCTTTGCTCAACAGCAGTGGGAAAACTCTCTACTAATCAATCATGTGTTCTTACACAATCTAAAGATCTTCCTACAAGATATGAACATATGACCAATCTGAGAGCAGAAGCGAGCATTTAAGAGTAATTTATAACACCTTTTGGAGAATTTCTATACATATCCAGTAATTTTCATTCTTAAATATCCAGGAGACAGTATTTCTACAGAACAATGGTCACAAAAATTAAATGTTCTATTTACTAAAAATAGAAACCAAAAGGAAAGAAAAATTAATTTACGGTAAGTTTCAGAATTTTCTTAACACATTTCACCATGGTGATATTCTTACAAAATGAAAAGTGGGGGTTCACTCTATAATGAAAATCTGGTATTGAAAAAACCAGCAAGAATAAAATTATCCTATAAGTAGTTACAATATTTTACTATGAGCTTAGTAGCATTTTCATTTGAACAGAAATGCATAGAATTGTATTGTTTGCATGACTATTTCGCCTGTGTCCTGTCCTGATGAGAAAATACTTCTTACAAAGAACCATACTTTGCTTCAGTAGTTCAGTTCACCTGGGAAATTAATATAATGGCTCCATAATATAGACAGCAACATGCTTCAGTTGGCTCAGCAATATATAAAATATACAACTGTCTGTCAATATCTGGAGGTTTTAGTGATATTTTTTTACATAAAATTTCACTTAACATACACCGTCCACATTTGAAGGACACTGCAATCAGATCTATATCTAGAAATTAAATTAATCTTTGCATTTTATGTGGCCATTTTTCTTATATGCTTACCTAAATTATTAGATAAGGCATGAAGCAGTTCTTTTTTTCTTCTCCTGCTGGAGAGTATACAAATGATTTCTCCAAAGAGGAAACATCCCATTGTTGCATAAGATTGAATAGGTAAGTCTAAAATATTTCAAGATTACAACACTGTCTCACCAAAATGTCTTATTCCAACTTTTCCAGAACTTTGAAATAATAGAATAATTCAATCTTGGTACAACAATTAGAATAGTCAGTTTCAAGGTCATATTTCTGCCATTAAATCAGAACAGCCCTACTATATCAAGACACCTACAGCAAGGACAGAATAGGTTGAGGTTGAAGCATTCCATATTCTCAGTTTCTGCTAACAAGCAGCGTAAGTTTTATTCATGATCAAAATAGCTTGAATTTTACTTCCCTGAAAAAATATCTGCTCTTTTTATTTTTGTGAGCAACCAGTTTACATTCACAATGCAACTGCACTTACAAAAAATCCTTCTCTGCCGATACAAACAAACCATTGTCTTATGAATTCTGAACTTCATGTTTCAAAAATGCTAGAAAAATCCTTATAAAAGTAGAAGGATGCCAGCTCATTATATTACACTTTTATTTTACAGTTTTTCAAAATCTGTTTTACAGATACATTAACTGGGACAGCTGCAATACTGACCAAAAAAAGCATACCTACAAACCAAATACACATTTTAATATTTACTAGTATAGAATCACTAATATCCAAAGAGATGTGTCATGTAGTAAAGAAGATGTGCGGCAATGCAAAATGTAGAGAAAAGATGTTAAAATGAAAAGTAAACATTGCATCCATGGTTACACAGCAGAGATCTTTGCAAACACATTTGGTATTGTAACATTCTAGACAGCAATATGCTTTGTAATACATATTGATTATAATACATGCCTTAGAATGTATTAGAATGTGTGTGTAAACTTTAACCAAATAAAGATATGATAAAACAGAAAATAATCTAATCTGAAAGTAAGTTCTTCATCTTAAAAAGACACTGCATTCAGGTGAATTTTAAATTATTTTTGGAATATTCCTTCTCTCTTGCACATTATTTTCATTTATATGAGAATTTCATGATGCTACTTAATTGCTGCGATTGTGCAAGACAAATATACAGTCTTCCAAAGGATAAAGCTTTGCCTCAAAAAAGTCAGTATCTGTAACAACTGTAGCACAAAATGAGTTGCAAAGGACTTAATTTTGAACAGCACTGCAATTTCTCAGCTATACTCCTGTGGTGCAAAGTAGCAGTTGTTCTAACAAACTGAGAAAAATCTCAGCCAAAATTTCAATAATCTAACTGTTGTTCTCAACATCTTGTCTACTGAAACAGCACCTGCTTTATCATTATTGGGAACTAAAAGACAAGATCCAAGCACTTTAGAACTTCTTTAATGAGCTAGGATACAAGACGATGCTGTCCAAGTATGGGGTTTTAACAAACTAGCTACAATGCACTTTTAGGGACTCTTCATATTTTCAAAGATGCCCTTCAAACCTAGCTATCAGGCACTCGTTTTGCCCTGCTCCTGGCTCTGTCATACAGCTCCAAATATCAGCCCTATTGACATAGGCAGCAGCTTCTTAAAAAGGCAATAGGAATAATATATGGTTTCCATCAAGCCAAAATGTTTAAAATGGATGGGCACAATGGCATATTCAGCATTCAGTTTCTTATCCCTTAATCTTATATTTTCAGCTCTCACTCAAAGTTTGTTTTCAATTCAGTCACCACACTTCCTACTACAGACAAAGTATCATGGGAACACACTGAAGTTTGTGAAAAGCAATGACCTACATTCCAATCAATAGTTTCTTGTCATACCTGGAAAGTCACAGCCTTCCTCAGAAGCATTTTTACAGCAGATTATTTATAATGTGTATTTCTGTCTTAACTTCTTTTTACTAAAACGTTCATACTGAAAGTGGCTATGGGCTGACAGTTAAAAAAAAAACAAATCCCCAAGTTTAAAGGTCAAGTCTTCTTACATTCCTACAAATAGAGCATGACACACTGGCTCTAAAAAAAAAAGGTGAACAAATCTGTCCTTTTTCCTTCTAGAGCCATCTAATTGAAATATATAATCTGAAATAAGGCTAAAAAGAAAAGAAAAAAAGGCATTTCATTTTGTAAAATCAGAGCTAACAATTTCTTTGCACGTATGTCCTGACATTTGTGTGGAGTGGGCTCTGCATCTATTTATCATGTTAAAGCTTCATAAATTCAAAAACGTTTGGTTGATCATGGACCCACGTTAAAAAGTGAGGCAATAAAACATAAAATGGGGGGGGGGAGGGAATACAAACGTTGATTTGAGGCTTCCATCTTCTGACTGCTCAAAAGGCCAAAATGTCCAATAAAATGTAAAACACAGTATATATTTTGTGTAGTCTAAAAAATCTGTTATGATAACTTATTGCAAATTGCACTCGGCAGTTCGCCAAAATAATGGAAAAACTACCCCCTGTTGGTTGGCACAGTCCTTTAGCCTTGATTCAAAGTCACCAATAGAAGGATCTGGAAAGAAAATTTGCAGCTGTGCTCAGCCAACTGGCTGCCCCTTCTGGGTGTGACCCAACACGGGACACGGCTTTGTCTTGCTCCTTTGAAGGACTTTCATCTTCTGGCAAGTATTCAGGGAGGTCAGTATTTTGTTCCACTTCTACTGGAGTATCTTGGAAAGGAACCAACATCTGCAAAAAATGAAACACGGTGTTAACACGCATCATGGAACATCACACGTTATTTTACACAATTTGCTTTTGCTTTTCAGCTAAGCTACATTTATTTCTGCAATCGCTTTTAGATAACTTTTATTAGCAGAAAGGATAAAAATGACTTCTTAAAGATTTTTTTTTTTTAAAAAAAAGCTAAAACGGGTATCTTTTTTTTCCTTCAGGCTCATGAGTTCTACAAGGCTATCCAAAGGCTTTTCTTATCCACACATACTGTTGCACTATTATGCAGATATTGGTGCTCAAAGCAGATTGGAAAATTTATCTGCCTAGAATTTCATGTATATGTGATGGATATTATTATATCAGATGAAAATATTACAATTATTATTGCTGCTGTTATCTTACTGCAGGGGTGTCAAACTCATGTCGTCACATTGTCGTCATGGGACGTATTGTGACTTTTTTCCCCTTCGCTAAAATGAGGGTGGGCGTGGCCAGCGCGTGACACATCCAGCCCATAGGCCGCGAGTTTGACAACCCTGTCTTAGTGCCAACACTTTTAACAATATATTTTTATTGCAGTTCTCTCACCTCTTCTCCACTTTCACTTTTTACAACTTGCTGGGCTTTCATAACTTTGGTTGATGCTATTGCTGTGCCCAGTGCCTGCACAAAAATGGAAAAGGAAACAGTAAGAGCAAGATTAAAAACAAAAAAAATCTCTACCTGAAGTGGAAAATAATGAAAGCAAATCATTGGGAGTGCTTACCTCTGCTTTTAAATCTGATCTGATTCTGACAACGCATCTTTGAATTGCCATTTGAAACGTAAAGCTGATGACCCCTTTAATTTTAAGTAAGGCTTCTTCGCACAGGTTTCTCCGTGACTGGAAATTAAAGAGATGCAGTTAATGGGTCAATGCTAAGTAAAATAACATGAAGTTAACACATAGGTGCATGTGATGCTATATAAGTAGAACAACATTTTTAAACAAAAAGAAATAATTGTTTGCATTTGGCTTAAGGAAATAAAAAGGTAACATTTCTGCTTACATTTTGAAAGCAAACTAGGAAGAAATCAACTGTGAATAATGATGGAAAGTGCTGAAAAGCAAAGCAGCTTTTCTTTGTTATGATCAGCTAAACAGTCTCTTGTGATTTAGTTCTGACTGACTAAAATCCTCGCTGATGAGCAGTTAGTTTTAAGTTGCTATTTATCAGACATCTTGTATCCATACTGACTGAATGCATCAAAGCAGCTGTTACATCCTTCAGTTTCCTTATCTGTGGCAGCTCATGAACATCACTGCACTACACAACTCAATTCTGATGTCAACTGACAATGTCTGCTTATAAAATCACAAGCTCATCTTATGCTTTTAAGCAAATGGCAGGGCCTCTTCTATGCAACAACCCAACAATAACCTATGCTAGTTTCATCAACTCTGAATTGCCCCAGCATGTTTTAATGCTTTTAGGGACTTCTGGGGAAGAAATGGCAAATTGAAGATGGCTCTGCTAAAAGCAGAGCGGACGACTACAGTGGAAGGAAGAGCCAGCAAATAGACCAGCTCTTTGTGATTCCTTCCTTGTCCTTCAGATCACCGGCAAATGTGCCAGACAGTTGCTCTTCTCTGGCAGTTTAACAGATGTAGAAGATGACAAAATAGTCATCATATTGCTCAAATCACGGTTGGTACCTTCAAAAGGATACTGATTTCACATACTTTCTTTTCTAATCACTTTCAGAAATTGTTAACTCTTTGGATTGACAAGGCTGAAAACAACGAATGAGTTTTCTTCAATATATAGTGAAAACAGTTTTAATTAGATGTGTATGTGTACAAGTGTGTAGAATAAACAGCAAAAGTGTTAAGTTAAAATTTAATTTTGGAAAGTTACAAACAGACTGATGGAACAGATGAATTTGAAGTAAGATTTTAAAACTATTATAAAAACCTTTCCAGTGAGAAAATGCTTTTGTTTTGTAATTAAAAAAAGAAAAAAGATAGGATGATACTTTGAAGGTTGGACACTAGATGGCACCAGAACTAAAGATAACAGTTAAAGGAGAACATATAAATTTGACTTACTAATACAGAATGAAATACTGTAAAATAACATTGGACATATTGAAGGATATTTTTGAACAATGGACCCAGAAGTTAATTTTAAAAGTATCTGCCTCTATGTGTTTAATAAATGTTATGGGAGAGGAACAGGTTTTTCCCATCAAGATTGAGATTAATTTTAAAGTAAACTTAAAAATGACAAGCCTACAAAAATGATAGGGAAATATAACAATAGCACTTAGACTTCATAGTGTTTTACAGCCTCTCTAAGCGGTAAAGAAGCACCACTTCATAGTGCTTTACTGCCTCTCTAAGCAGTTTACAGAGTCAGCATACTGCCCCCAACAATCTGGGTCCTGGATAATTTTCCTATGTTGGATTTACAAAAGAGTCTTGTTAAAACTTCCAAGAAGTTTGTGAGAAGGGAAGAAGAAAAGAAAAAAAAGAAATCAAATTGTAGAACATTATTTGAAGGGATTAAAGATCAACTTTGTTAAAAGGACTGTAAAGTTGATGTATTTGATCAAGGTTAAAACAGATATGACATTATCTCTGGTAATGAAGAGATCTTAAGGATATTTTATTATTCAACTAAGGTAACATCCTCAGTGACAGTGAGTTTGGGCTTTACTAGTTGGATAATGAAATGTCTGCAAGCAAATAATCCAAGTTCAGAGAGCAAAAAGGACTCCACAGTATTTTCTTGGCTTTTAGAAACATTTAAGACACACCAATGGGCAAAGACATAAACAACCAAGTTAATTACCATAACAGGGACAAATTTAGGGGAACTAATTAGATCTGTTTTAATGAAAGAAGGAGAAAGAAAGCCAAAAGAGAAATGTTATTCTGGAAATGTAGGCCTGAGTCCATACTGGGTCTGAGCAAATAGTTGATTTGAAGATTCAGTCGAATCACTGAATCCCCTTAGAAAGCTTAATCATTAACTATGTGAGATGACTTTAAACTATTAAAACAAATTGAATGCTTCCGCAGATGTGGAGAAACCTTTTTTGGAATCATTTGTAATTGAAACCAACCTGTTTCAACCATTTGGATCAATTCAAATCAGATTTCATCTCATTCATACTTCCTACACTGTGCATGCTGATTGTTACTCAATCACCCTACCAGCTTTATTAGTGAGGATGCATCATCTGTAAATCAGCTTCTCTTACAGGCTAACTTGACCAAGATGTAAGACAATGCAGCAAGATATCAGGTTCAATAATTTACAATGGTATAGGACTGAAACTAAAACCTAACGGGCACTGTGGATAACCTGTTCAAACAGCTTTATATTTTTCTGGGCAGCCATAAAAAGCTAAATGGCCCTCGGATGTTTTCTAAAGAGGAATGGAGGATAAATTTATAGAATCTATTTGACGTTCTATAAAAACTCCACTGAGATCTCATTTAATATCTGCTATCCAACAGTCAAAGAAATATACAATGTAAAACAACTGCAAGCAAAGCCAATTTTTTTTAAAAAAAACTTTTTTTATTATTATTATTATTATTCTTAAATATTATTCTTAATAAAAAAAATTAAGAATTTTAAATAAAAAAGTAGCAAGAAATAACTGTCCCATTATTTGGTTGTAGATAACCCATACAGCAGTTGTAATATTGATGAAATATTGCTGTCTGCCATACTGTATTCTTTTAGAAAACAATCGCTACATCCAGATGGCAGAGATCTTAAAGAGTTCAAGATGTGACACCGCTGAACTCCCCAAAATGAGTAACTTGTTTATCAAATAGGGCTCAATGCTGGAAAACTGGAAGGTATAAAATATGACACTAATTTTTAAAAGAAACCAGGAGGGATCAGGATAATATGTTAGTCAGTTTTATTTATTCCAGATAAATTGGTAGAAATCGTCTTCAAAGTTAAAATAACCAATAATTTTGCATGCCTAGGCAATCCTAGTAACTTTTTTAGTTTATGGGATTTATCGTTTAATTTTCTATGATTGCGTATTATAAACCACTAAGTTATTGGAAGTAGAGTAATTTTTGTATCAATCTACTGATGTAGGAGAGAATGGAAATCAGAACATGGACCTGAAAAGAATGTTCTGGAAGAACGTGTAGCAAGCCATCTGACAAGATTGGCAGGCTGACAGGCCTATTTCACTATTTTCCTTTAGATTTCCATTGTAATTGCATATGCCCAATTTCTTATCCAAGTCTTTTACTTACTTCCAGGCCCTGAAGTGGCTGAACATAGATCAATAAGTTTATATATTCAGAGACATTTCTGCAATTAATTTCTTGGGAAATGTAAAATTATTCCTGAATTGTTCATTACAAAGAGTTATTTGTAATAAGTTAGACCCAAGGGATTTGAAAACAGACTTAACACAGATTAATTATATTTACATTTAGTTACACATTACATCTAATTTACACACATAGAATATGTTTACAAAAAACAATTGTTCTCATTTTCGTATTTCAGTGATTTATAAATTCCAAAATTATATGAATTTCTTACCGAATCATCAAGGCCATCTATGTGTAAAACTACTGTCTTAGCACGTTTATTTGTACTTCCAAGAAAAAACTGAGCTTTTCGACGTCGAGAATTCATCTCATTCACATTGTCCATGTCAGACATATTGGAAGACTGAAGAATATCATATATTTCTGAAGCTAATAGTTTTGTTTCCCCAGGCGTTGTGGTCCTAAGGCAAAGCAAAATCAGATTTATTTAAATGTGATGTAGTTTTTTCTTAACCCAATTTCTTTTACAATTCTCCCAGAAAAAGCTGTTTGTTTTTTACTTCTACAATGTAAGCAGGACTACAGATCCTAAGACTGTTTTTCAATCTTGGTCATTAGTTTTACAAAACAATCACCCCTTACAAAAAGATTCCTTTCCTAAATACTTTCCAGAAGATGACAGAGTTATTTCAGAAAGATTTTGGTCTCTTATTTTATCATTATTGTTAATTTATTATGGATGTTGGGTTAAATGATTTATTGGGAGTTGAAGTCCAGACATATTAGTGGATGAGGCTGAGAAACACTGAGCTAGTTATTGTATGTCTATAAGAAACAAATCAGATTCGTGGTAGTCACCTAACATTCTCCAGTGAATAGTAGTAATAGAAAAACCAGAGATGAATGAGGGAGGGGGAACATGCAATATTCTGAACAAATGAAATACAAGGAGAAAAATAGTCTGATAGCTGACATTGAACGAATGGGTGACAACTAAATGAGAGAATTCAAAAAAAGACATTGAGCTATTCAGAGCCCCAACAATGAATTAGAAATATGACTCTAAATAGTATCTGTTTTATTTAACACAGGGTGTAACCATAAGTGTATTTATATGTACATATGGTAAGGAATAAATCTAAATCTACAAGTATGACTGACCTGATAGTCTGGGGAACTGACCATAAGGGGAAAAGATGTGGAAGTTGCTTGGAACAGAGTAGAGTTGTTATATGTTGCTCCCATCCAGAGTAATGTCATATAGCAAAATTTGAGAAAGTAGTGCTTAGCCTTGAAATAAAACAATCCGACCTTACTTGGATCTCCTTTCAGAAGGTATTACATTAAAGATAGGTGAGAAATTGCTCTTAGAAGGAAAATATGAACATTAGTGAAGGATATTAGCATAAAGATAGATGGTAGCTTTGAAATATGTATCTGTGTATTTCCTGTAGGACTCTTTGTCCAAATTCTAACAAATGTTTTGTAGTTTCAGAGATACTCTGATAAACATAAAATCACAAAGGTAATGAATACATTTCAGCACACATACACCCCAAAAAATGGAGAAATAGCAATCCAATGTTGCTGAAAATGGGATTATAATATTTATATTTTAGGCTATTTTAGTTTAATCAGAATAGTGCTCCTTTGATACAATAATAATTTTAATTCTTCTCCATAGTTCTGGAATGGCACCTTTATGTAACAGTTATGGAAATATTATCAGTTCCTAGAAAATTTCAGTTGGGGGATAAGTATTTTATGAGTTTTATTACTGTTAATAACTTATTTGAGTATTCCCTTTTGTCAAAGTATTTTGTTACTAAGCAAATAAACATTGGCTACATCATTTGTTTTGTTCCCCAATATGTTAATTTTAATTGCATAACAAAACTTGAACTATATCTTCAAAAAATTATTTAGGCATGTTCCAATTAGACACAGCAGATGGCATTGTTGCCTTTTCTTTAGGAACATTAAAATTAAACTGAAACTATATTCCCAAACTCCATATTGCATTATTGTTGCCTTTCTACCTCAATGATTAATGTATAAAATGTTCACAATTTCAAAGAATTCCAGAAAGTCAAAATCAAAGAATGTGCTTCCTCTCCTGATATTACTTACCATTAATTGTATGTAAACCAACATACTTATTGTTCCACAAACTATAATTTTAAAAATCCATCTTAGAACTGGGTTGAGTCACACTTGTATTTCTCTCACCATCATGAGAAATTTGTATATGACCATCATGAAGAAAATACAAAATCCAATTTAAAGATTCAGAATAGACTCCTGCTATTCATTAGCAGTGGACTCTGCCTCATTATCCTCTATTGTATTGAATAATAGCCACAGTAGATAAAGGATTTTATTCAATTATCAAGGAATTCTGGATTCATAGTATTACCATATTGAAGGATATCATTCTCCCCTTGCTTCTGGCAACTTAAGATAATCAGTTTAAACTTTTCTAATGGGAACCGCAAGCAATTAAAGCTGTATTAAATTAAAACTGATGGAAATGGTTAGATTTACAGAAGTGTGGGTAAGTGAGATACATACCTGCAAGGGATTCTTATGCAATTAAATACATATTAATTTAGCTGATTATTTTAGGCAACTAATACATTGGAAAAATCTGTGCTGGATTTAGTTCAACATATCCTGGCAAAAGTAAGACTACCATGGAATAAAAAGTGCTTCTAGCTAAATAATTAGAGTTCGACTTTCATTAATTTGCCAATCTGCATTAAAAGTTCCTAGCTATCAAAATCCCCCTAAATTACAAAATACAAAAAAAGGCATTGTAAAGATCTTCAGGATTATCAAACGAACTATGAATGTTAACCTTCAGCTACTCATGGATCACTGATCTAATTAACATAAAACATAAACTAAGCTAAAACAACTGCACAAAATCTGCACTTTAGTACCTTTTAGTAACATTTAGGACACTGATGTCCTTCAGATGTTTTGGATACAATCTGAGATTCCCTTAAGATTGGCAGTGCTGGGATTAGCTGATGAAACCTGTATTTAGGATACAGCAGGACTAACTTTCTGCCTCTTAGGATCTTCATACAGGTTGTTTTCAGGTTATCACCAGTCATTCAGTGTCTATTCAAAGCTATAGTGGCATTGAATGAATGGTATTTATGACATGTCCTCATAGTTCCAGCCAGTGTACTGTACCTGCAGTCATATGATCACTACTACCTTTAAGATATTCGTTGATCACATTGTATGGAATCAGCAAAAACAAATTACTTTTGTATTGCTGTATATATGACTTGAAAAGCAATTTTAAATGAAAAGACAATCAGGTACCAGATTTACCAGAGAAAGCATGCTATACTTACTTCTGTACGACAGTCTGTAAACTCAGCATCATTCCCAGTTCACTTTTCATCCTTTCTCTATTGGCCCGACATTCTGCCAAATAACGTAGAGCCTATTAAAAACAAATGGATCAAAGAATCAACCACAACAAAAGACATTCTCAGCATTTTCCCTTCACACCTCTCAAAAAATGCATTATAGTCATTCAGAAGATTGGGAAATATGTTATTTGATGCTTACAACATAAAGCTAAAATACAATTGATTTATTCATCACATTTTTATATCGCCTATCTCACCTGTTAGCATATACGTGCCAGGTAAATATCAAAAATATCAAAAATAATGTTTGTCTCTCTATAAAATAAGAAATTAATAATGGACAATTCTGGTATGTTCGATTTCACATTTTTTTCAAATTTGGCTATTTCTAAACTTGGGATTTTAATAAACATGTGGACATTCTATCTAATACATATGCAGTCTTGTGTTTGGGAAACTGCATATTCAAAAATAACTGTGTTTTGATTTGCATATTAATTCTAAAAGCACAAATTAAGTAAATGCAATGAAGAGTGAAATGAATAGGAACTAGAAAGAGTGCAGAGAAGAGGATGAGAGACATGGAAACTAAATCCTATTAAATTGGTTAAAAGCGCATGGCTCTTGGAAGCCTAGGCTAAAGAAAAGGAAGCTAAGGGAATTGTGACAGCAGTCTTCCAATATCTGAAAGAATGTCACAGGGCAGAGTATGTGAATTACTCTCCAGAGCAGTCAAGAGTAGCACAAGAACCAATGGGTGGAAGCTTTGTTGACTGAAAGCCATTCAGCAGTGGAACAGACTGTGGAAGAGCCGAGGTGGCGCAGTGATTAGGGTACAGTACTACAGGCTACTTCAGCTGACTGCTAGCTGCAGTTCAGCAGATCGAATCTCACCGGCTCAAGGTTGACTCAG
>JANHFM010008748.1:42914-55921 GCA_032468115.1 Grayia smithii
CAGAATTCTCCAGCCACCATAGCTGGCTGGAGAATTCTGGGAGTTGAAGTCCACAAGTCTTAAAGCTGCCAAGTTTGGGGACCCCTGCCGTAGATGGACACTGCTGGAGTGGCGATGAGGTACCGTTGAAAGAGCTGAAAGACCAACCTGGGGACAGATCATCATGGAGAAAACTTATGGCTGTTAAGTAGATAACGATGTAATGGCATGTCAGTCAATAGTGGCAAAATTTTCTGCAGTACAGTAACATAGCACTAGATGGCGCTCCTACGCGATCCTTTGGTACTAAAGAGCAGGACTTTCCCAGCCTTTGTCCCAAATATCTTATCCGAAACATTAGGCGGGGTTTGAACTTTCTGAAACCATCGAGATGAGAAAGGAGATCTAATGGAGCGGATGTCACTCCAGAGATCATAGAGTCTTCGGGCCTCTATCCTGTCTCGATGATGTTTATCGACGATGATATATCTCGTCATCTAGCCGGATTTAAGCCTCGCCTCCCTAAATGGCGGACAGCGATTGGTCAGGCCTACTGCCGGCGCTCCGCAGGATTGGTTACTGAGGTAGATAGACGAAGAGAGTCCGAGGATTGCTGGCCGGCGGGGACTCAACGGCTCCGGGAGAGTCCGAGCCAAGGAATAAGCCCTGTAGCGGTCTGACGAGCAGGTGAGTTCCTCTCATCTGCCTCGGGGCCTCCCGTTTGTTGTGACGGTTTAACCCTGTGGCGAAGTTTCGGGTGTGGGATGAACGGTGTCCTGTCAGGTCGGGGCCGAGAGAGAATTAGCCCATCGTGAGTCAAGGACACGAGTCGTTGCCGCCGAAGGTCTCATCTGACGTTGCCGGGCGCCGCTTTTTGTTTTTCCCAGTCGCGGGGCGGGAGACGAGAGCCGTGCCTTCCCGGCGACAACTGCTTTGGCTCTTCCGCCGTGTTAGCCGGCGGCTCCCGATTCTTGCCCTGCGCGCCCTTCACTTCTCCGCCCGTCAAGGGGCAGACCCGGGTGGGAGCGTGTTTGGCGAGGGGCCGAAGAGTGGAGCGCTGGAAAGCCGATTTATGTCGTTCTTGTCTCCAGGAAGTTCTGGTTTTTGAGGTAGGCCTAAACCTGGTGGATCTCAAATTACTGCTTCTGCGGCCTTTCTAAGCTCCTCAGGGCGTAGTGGTTTTGTGTGTGTGTGTGTGTGTTTTTCCTGCGAGGCCCCGTTGGCTGATCTGTGAAATTTTGTCTGGTTTACACCCGTTCCCTCGACTGTCTTCTCCCTTCTCTTTTGGGCCGCTCCGGAGAAGGCAGTTTACTCTTAACAATTGCTCTTACATCTAAACAGAATTTTGCGTGGCCACGTCTGTTGCTTCTAATACTGCCGGATTTTCTCCTTATTTATTTCTTTGGACACCAAAACAAAAAAATAATCTAGTCAGCTGTCTTGTGAGCCATGGGCTTAAGAACTCTCTGCTTCAAAATAAATAATTCGGTAAGCCTATTCAGGATTTGTCTCTAATTTGCCTCTACTTAGTGGAAAATTCAAAGTGGGGTGCACAACATCTGTGATCTACAGTAAGATTCCTGAACGCTTAAAAAGATTCTCTCCCTCAAAAAGATTTTAAAATCCTTCCCACATGGTTAACACATCACTCACCCACTTTGAATCATCCCCCACTGTAGGCTTTCTCCTGCAAAAACTAAAAATTGGCTCATCTCTGACATTAGCTATGTCTATTACATTACTTTCATTGTTAGAAAAATGTGTTCATGATCTAACATCTCTAGTCAAAATGCTTCAGAACTTGGTGGTTAATATATTGAAGTACATTTTTAAAATATTAAAAAATGTGTTTGGAAAATTGTGGTGTATTCAACAATATTGTGGGAAACACGGTCATGATACACACATAGATCTCATTTAGTGACAATTGGGACTGCCAATTTAGTCATTAAGTGAAGGCGCTAAGTAAAGCCATGACTCTGCTTATGATCTTCAGCATTCCTTTGCTTTACAAACCTGAAATGTTATAAATATGAGTATTGCTCACAGTTATTTTTTTCACCATTGTAATTGAATGGTTAGTAAATGAGGCAGTCACTAAACAAGGATTGTCTGTAATCTCTATAATCACAATATTTGGTTTCTGCAGTTAAATGGATGCAATAGGGAATGATATGAAATAACTGACATCACAATAAAACTATTCTGACACTGAATCTGCACCTAAACTGAGCTAGATAGAAAATAATCTGATTTGGCAGAATATAGCTTTTTATGTTACATACTGATACTTGCTCTACATGGTATAATTGGTATAATTGTATTTGCAACAAAAATGTTTTCCTATAAATTAAAATTATAGAGTTGCAACATGTGTAGCAGCCATGTGTGCAAAACCAGTAATTTTGCATAGTTAATTATTACAACCTCTGGCACAGTCATTTGTTTGAGTCTGCCACAATTAAGTTAGTTCAAAGACAAATAGAAAGTTACCAAGGAATGATCATGTACTCATAGTATATAGAAATGGACAAAAAGGTGTTAACTGCTATATTAGCCATTTTGTTAGCAATTTATAAAATGTCTTGTGCTAGTAATAGTTGTATTAAGTGTATATAACTAAGCTTAGTGTAAGTTAATAAAAATTAAACACAAGATAAACCAAGATAATAAATATATTTTATAATAGAATATAGTAAATAGAAACAATTCCTAATGGATGCAATTACATTGGTGATGAGTACACCACTGAAAACCTGAATTAGGGAAAGATCATCATGGAGAAAATCTTATTGTAGTTTGCTTATAGTTGACATCAAGTTGTTGACACATAGTCAACAGTCAGTACAACTTCATATAAATCAATAGATAGTAATGAGAAAGAGTATTTTTCTGGCTTCATAAAGGTCCTATGAAAAGAAGCATTCTAATAGCTCCTTAACGTTCAAAATATTGGATTCTAAATTTAGGAACTAAATAAAAAACTCTTAAACTTTAGGGTGCATTATTCATTATTAATTCATTATTAATGATAGGCTAATTTATTTGATTCTATACTTGTAAACAGGCTTTCACACAACTGGATATCCTATCAAAAATGAAATAATAACGTATCTATTTTAAATGTTATGTCCTTAACACAAAAAACTATTTAATTGTCTGGTTAACTTGATTTTATAACTAGAGTCCCAGAATCCACATACCTGCAAAGTAAAAATTAGAAATAAAAAAAATAATTTAATAAAGCAGCCAAAACAAAATAGCTGATACTTATTGATTGCCCTTGATCTTGTCAGTGTTAAACATTACTGAACAAATCACATTTGTTTATTTTATTCTTTTTGTAGGAGAACTGTTCTCACATTACTGTTCTATTTGTTACAAAATAATTATACAAAACAATACATTTTAGCAATGTAAGTTCTCATTTTAATATTATTAGAATTTATAAATCTAAGAGAAGTTCTAAGATCTAAGATAAATCTAGTTAATGTCAGTACTCCTTTTTAAGAACAAATATTATATTTTTATTTCAGGTTAAAGGAATATGTTTAAAATGTCAGCTGTGATGCATATGTCATGAACTGCTATTTCCAGGTGAGAAATTGACAACTGATCAGCCAACAAGTTAGCTTCTAAAACCAGCTACAAGTAATAAAGCTAAAACTAGGAACCATCGTTCCACATTAATCTATTTTTCCTCTGCTAGGAGAAACTAACCGTCAACTAAAACAAGTTTATAATGCAGTATTTTATGATAGCAGTTTTGCTTGAATTTCATTTCCTTTCTTCAGTTGTATTTTTCCATTACAAAGCTCAGAAATTTGATTACTTTCCAAAATAATCATAACTATGTTCACTTGACTAAATTGTTCTTATTCATGAACATTGAGTACAGAAGGAATTTTATTCTTTAGGGATATGCATATTTACTGCAGAAGAAAATTCATCTTCAGGCATTAAATTTCACACTATTAACCCATATATTTTTATTAGTTGCACAGTTAACCACTTTAGTCTGGATTTGGCATTTTTATCCACTTATTTTTATCCACTCCCCAAGGACCTCAGATATATAGATGTTTCATCATTGCGGCATATAAATTGTTCCAATAAAGTTGCGTTTTGCAATTGATGGATGCTGATTTTGTCAATGCTGCTGAAAGTATTTGGCATTGTGTTTTAGGATTGCACCCAAGATACTTATTACTATTGGTACTATCTTTGCTTTCTTTTGCTCCAGTCGTTCTACTTCTATTTACAGGTCTTTATATTTTGTGATTTCCTCCAGTTCTTTCTCTTCTCTTTTGCTGTCTCCAGTACTGCTACACTCACCATACAGACTTTTTAATATATTATTTGCCTAAAGCATACTAAATGTTTTAATGCAGTGTACTTTCAAAATTATACTTGTTTTCAGTTACTGGTACTATAGCTGGTCCTATAGACAATTTATTATATAAATTACATTAAATAATTGAATTGGTTACCATTTTTGTGGTACCATTTGAACTGTGATCTTTGAACATTCCTTAGTACATTAGTACAATAACATTTTAATCTGAAAAAATAATAAAATATACATTTTTATGCAATTGGTTCTTGCTTCTGTTGTTGTTTTCCTTCGAACCTTTTGTCCTGTTTTCAATATTAAAATACAACTATATAGTGTTTAATAAATTAAAGGTGGTGTATAATTAAAATATTGGTTACATTCACTTTTGATGAAAAATGCTAGAGCTCTAGCTGTTGTATTTATTTTGAGATGAATTCTCACACCGAAACAGTGTGCATTAAGTATTTTTGTTCTCTCCAGGCTGACTATGGAGCTTCTACCTCCTAGCAAGCTGAGATTGTCAAATTACAAATTACTGAAGGCTTTACTTTATTCTATATGATTTGCTGGATTAAGCATCTATTTAGAGTGATATTTATGCAAGTTGGGTTAACTATGGAATCAGTAAGTATACCTATTATTACAGTGATATATTTGCAAAAACTGAAAATCTGAATAATATATAGTGAATGACATGCATAAATGCCAATGACATTAAAAGGACATGAACACACAGTATAAGATTTAAATATAACCAAATTTTGTAATATAAATATGCCTAAAGTTCTCTGGTTTGTGTTTGAGGAATAGTACATTACATTATAAAATATAATCAAAATAATTTTGTTGGTTAAGAGAGATATTGATTGTGAGCCCATTGGACAGAATATTGTGCTACTTCATCAAATTTATATAGCTGCCCATGTCACTTGCATGACTCTGGGAAGTATACAATAAAATAAATCTTAAATTTTAAATCTGTTTTCTGTATATACAGGCTTACAATGCAACTTGATGCATGTTTATACAAAAAATAGTTTTTCTGAGTTTATTTAACTGTATATAAAACTTCAAAGTAAAGTAATATTGACACAGACTTTTTAATTTTCAGTTGCTTTGGTCAAATAAAACTTACGGCCCAAACAGAAGTATTGTAAGAAAAATTGGCTCCAACCTTTCTCTGATACAATGTCCAAGGGTTCAGTTTCAGGTAAGATGTTTACTTGTTTGCTTTGATTTACAAAAACTAGTAAGACTTAAAAATCTGGGTCTCTGGTATCTGTGGATATAAGTTACTTTCTGTCAGTTTGGAACCAAAAATAGGGACACCCCACAAATTAAATTATTTCCTTAAGCAAAAAAGTAGTAATATTAATTTTAAAAGTTAAAATTTAATTAAATGAAAATGACATGGATTGATAAATTGATCCCGAAGTCTTTATTGATGAGAGTAGAAAATAATTCAAATAGCTAATGAAACTATAACAGAAGTTCCTCAGAGCCACATTTCCTTAAACAAATACACATCCTAGAGATTTCCTAAAGTTGTTGCTGAATTCAAATTTCTTTATATGATAGAAACAGATGTAACTTTATTATATAACTATAGATAATTATTACTTTTATTAAATTTTATTCTAAATGCAACTGAACTGAAATGTTATATCCTGGCCTCACTAGTTTTTGAAGTGCAACCTGTATATCCTGAATTACAAAAGAAAACTCTCTTCTCATCTATATAGCCACTTTCCCATAAAGCCAACAAAACGGAAGTGTGAAGCTTTCCAGAGATAACCTATGAAATTTATTTGCAAGTTCCACTGAACAGTTATTAAAACTGTTTTCATATGATACTTTAATGCAAATACTTTCCCATCCGAGTAGACCATTAACTTGACTGGTTTGGCGTGCTATTATTTCTTTAAAACTTTACTGAATATGTCAGTTTACTCTTGAATCTCCAGAGTAAAATATACTTTACAAAATATTTATTATGCAATATATTGCCATTTAAAGCTTCAGTGGCATCAGTCTGGAGAGAAGAAAATACCAGCCTAAAAAATCCACATGAGCTCATTTGATAATTGTGGAGTTTTTTCATACAATGCTTATTTTGAAATAGTAAGCAAAGTGTGACTAAGTTATGGGATATATTTTTATACAATAAAGCTTACAAAGTCAAAGACAAAACTGTACATAGGGAAATAGTATGTATTTCTCATTCTGAGATGGCAGTTGCCTCAGGATTCTTCTTGTAGTAGAGTATTCCAACTTGTATTAACTTTAAGATAATTGCTATATAACAGCATGGTCTCATTACAATTTTTGCAGTTAGTGGTTGGCTCTAAATTTCTGTAGATTATTGTAGAAACAGGACTCCTTTTGTCTACAGCTTAAGGAATTACATCTGTGAATGTTATTTTTTCCCTCTTGTGGATTAAGTAAATGGCAATTAGATGTTTTTCTCTTTCTTAGATGTTTAATATGTACTTGGACATTTTTCACTGCGCCCCCAGGTTCCTATTTATATTTTTGTCCAAAAAAACCTGGCAGAAATGTGCAAGAAAATTAAATAGCCAGAAAATTGTAAAAAATAATAATTGGATTTAGGGCACTGCTGATGCATACATATTTGTATCAAGAAGGAACAAAACATATGTAGGAGGAATGTCAACATATTTAAAAGGTGAAAAAATGGTAGTATTTTCTGATTTAAAAATAGGTCCTTCAAAATAAGAATGTTGTAAAATCGTTTTGTAATTATGTTGAAAATGGCAAACTATGAATACCATTGATCATGCAAAGGTCAAATTCAGTATATTTTTAATTTTAGGTTTATTTTCTGATGACAATGCCATGTATTTTAACTAGAACTTACGTTTCACTATTAAGTAATGAATTCTGAAAAGACTTTTCAATTATTGTGATTTATAGTAAAATTAATCTGTTATATTTGAAAGTTGGAGGGATAACATATTTTTGAAAGCTTGGTCATTATTTATTTATTTCTATTGCAATCAAATGTCAATAACATTGAATTTTATAGACCTAACAGTTTTTGAGTGGAAAAGGCATTCAAGGATAAAATCATATATTTACACATAACAAATTCAGCAGCTTAGAAACATTCTGATATGTGTAAATACCATCATGTGATATGTGATATCATCATGTCCTTTTTTTCTTGGATAAAATATTGGATATTTCTTTTCTTATTATTCTACCTGTAGCTATATTTATTTCATGATATTACTGGTCTAAACTGTCACTGACTTCTGAATATTTGTTATAAAACCTGGGCAGAAATTGATTCAAAATATTGCTTATGGAATAAAAGAATAAGAAATAATATCTTCTATCTTAATCAACACTTTTCTCTGGAAAGCCTTCACCAATTCATCCACCAAAGAGAAATGCCAAATTTAATGGTGGGAAGAAATTCAGTTTAAAACCAAGCCCAAGAGAGTAGAAAAATACAATGTTCTTGAGTTGTCACATGCCTGATATTTAAATAGTTATTAGACCAAAAAAGTTGTCTGTCTCTGTCCTTTGCTGAAAAGTACTATAGTTTTCTGAATGATGGAAGAATAAACTCTGCTGTTTATTTTTTTTTAAAAATAAATCTAATAATATCACGGCTGTCTTCATGCTTTCTTGAAACTTTTCTATAGCATTCTCTCTTTCCCTTTTTTCTTCCTTTCTTGCTCTCTAGCTGTTATATCACAGGACCGTGCACTGAGCCTACTGTAAGTCAGTCCTCTCTTTTTTCACTAAAGTTCACTTTAACTATTGGTATTTACTTACATACAAATCTGATTATTAAGAATTTTAATTCATTTCTATATTCCTTATTTTCTTGGCATGGAAAATGAGCTAAAGATTTTTAATGACAACGACCGTTGTTTTGACATTTTTGGAAGCCTAACAGCAAAATCTTGTTGAAAAATTAAACTTTTCTTCAAGACAAATATGCTTTGGATTTCTACTTTAATAAGGCATATGAGACTTAATTAGCCAGATATTTTAAGTGTGGATGGGAAATTTAGATACTTATTTTGCTGCCCCAAGTTTAATCTTTTCAGTGCTTGGGTTTAGTTGCTTATCTAGTTTAAAGCCTGACAAAAGGCAAATCTGAGTTTGTCCTATGGCAGGTCTCCAAAAAAGCAAGTGAAGTCTGAAATAATAAGCAAGAAGTTCTATCCACTTGCAGTACTTGCATATTTAAATGTTCTAGTTTCACATGACCATGAAATGGTCTCTGAATAAAGTGTTAAACTGTTAAAAGATACAGTGATACACTTTTTGTCCTTTTTGAAAATTATGTCAGAATGATCCAATATTGGCCAGAGTAGTCACAGTGGCAGTACTCCTGTTAAACGCTGTGGAATAGCAAACATGGGCTTGATTTTCAATAGATATAACCTTATAGTATTGAGAATTTTAACTTTAGCCTTTTCTAGGAAGTAGTTTTTAACCTTTAAGTACTTTTGATGCCTCCTTAGCTGGGCTGGCAAATCTGGAAATAAGTACAGTAAAATAACATTTACAAATTAGTGTAAGATTTGGAGATTCTTTCTCTGAAACTAATTTCTGTCTTACGTTTCTCATCCAAATATAATGGAATATATATGAGAAATAGTTTGAAATTAATCAGATTATTCACTTATGTAACTTTAGTATATGTACATTTCCTAACCTGTAGCTAGATATTTGCTATGTAGTACCCAATTTGTGTGTCATGCCATGCGTTAAAAAACAACAGTGGAAATTCTAATGCTGTAGTACATTCCTTAGATTTCTTAGATTGGATTCATACTACGTTTGAAATCTTGCATAAATGAAAAAAAAAACACTAGTGTTTTAACTCTGGTATAAACTTGTTCTCCCTTCCATTTATTCATGATTGCACTATGTATTTTATCTTCGTGTTACCTTTATAGTGATATCATATTGATCTAGGCAGTTGGTCTAATATGTAACATTATCCAATCAATCTAGCTTACTTCTCAGCCTGCAGAAAGCACTCAATCTAACCAACTAAAAGAAGATGCGGTAGTCTCCCTTGTAGATGTAGGGTGGGTTGCTGAAGAAGATAATGAAGGAGACAAAGTCTTTACACGGTTCCGGTATGTTTCTCAAAGATTATCCTCCATTACTGGTTCTTTAAGCTTTCATAGATAACCTGTTGACCAAGACCACTAACCAATTTCTATGAGGTTACAGTTTGACGATCAGGTTTTCTGATAACATGAAAACTGACCAATATTACTGATCAAGGAAGAAAATCTTAACAAGCTTTAGGGATTCTTCTAAAAATATAATAAATATGTTTTATTATCTAGCTTTTCTGTTTATGCAATAACTTCATGCTCATATAAGTAAGCATATATTTTTACAGTATGTTCCTATTTTAGTACCAAAATATCTGGGTAATAGACAACAAATAGATATCCAGTATTATTTTAGCCAGAATGAGTTATGACAAAGAATGAGAATGCTATTTGCGACTCTAGTAAAGGAAAATGTATTTTAAAGAAATAGATTACAGGTAGTCTTTGACTTACAACCACAATTAAGCTCAAAATTTCTGATGCTAAGCAAGGCAGTTAAGTGAATGTTAAGTTGTTAATGACCGTTTTTGCCATAGTTGTTAAGCAGATCACTAGTTGTTAAATGAATCAAGAGGTCATTAAGTGAATTTGGCTTCCCCATTAACTTGGCTTTTCAGAAGCTGCCTAGAAAGGCTGCAAATGACGATCCCCGGATGCTGCAACCATTGTAAATGCATGCCAGTTGCCAAGCAGTCGAAGTTTGATTGCATGACTTACAGGGATGCTGCAATGGTATGAGAACTGGTCATAAGTACTTTTTTGCCATTATAACTTTGAACGGTCATTAAACAAATGGTTGTAAGTGGAAGACTTCCTGTATCTAGATTCTTTCCAGTTTAACTGGTTTTGGCACAATGATGACCTTTGTTGCCTTTTTACATGTAAAAGGATGGGGAAGAATATTGATACTCCAGTATAGACAACATGTGAATTTATGTATTGGCTAGATTTGTAATACTCTGGCTCTATCCAGAGAAGTTCACGACTAATTTTTAAAATAACAAAGCAAAAGAAATATGAAAATGAAAGCACTGATAAAATACTATTTGATTTTCTCCTTCTTTTAGTTATTGTGAAGTAGGTTTATGTAAGGTCATGTACAGTGAATGCCCTTAAAAGTGTGGGGGGGGGGGAACCTTGACTCTGATGACAGTTCTAATACAAAAGGAAACGTGAAAAGTGAAAAAACAAGATCTTTAGGGGCTTTAGCAGTTGTTGCAGTTATGAAGGTAGAGAACTAGAAAGCAAAACTAGAACTAGAACTAGAAAGTCAGCAAAGCAAAATTATAAAAAGAAGTCTTATGACATATTAAGCATCTGAGTACAAGACATCTTTTAAAGCTCACATAGACCCAAGAAATAATACAATTTAGACATTAAAAGAAAAGCTGTTTAAAATGTCATTATATTAATGATATCTGTATAGATGATTTTTTCTGAACTGTTTGCAGATATAGTAATTGAAAAACAGTGATTGTGTTTAATTTCTAAACCATCTGTTTAGGAAAGCATTTTATTATTAAAATACAATTTATATTTCTCTAAATGCTATTAGATTTCTAACTTATCTGTGCTGAAGGCCAAGGAACAAAAACGAACCCTTTGCCTTCACCTTCTTTCCAATAGAACACAGTATAGTTTAATGGTCTACAGGAACTTTCTAAATACTGTTTTAGCTTAAATACAAACATGGCAAAGATAGAATTCTACATTTGCAGAGAATAAGTTACCGGTATTTGTTTTAAGATACGGAACTTTAACTTGACTCCCTTTGATCAAGAGATTCATGCTACATGATGAAAAAAACTGAAACTATTTTTTTTTTTATTATAGATCAGAAGGCTGGTCAAAATCCCAACCATTCCTTAAAAGTGAAGGCTCTGCCAGAAGAGACTCAACTACTGAAGAATTGTTGTCCAAGAAATCACAAGAAATGGAAGACTCCAAAACTGCAGGAGCCAAAAATGACGAAGCATTGCAGAAAATAAATGCATTGGAAAATGAGCTTGCTAGTTTAAGAGCACAAATAGCCAAAATTGTAAGCCTACAAGAACAAAATTTAGCAGCAGGTATTACATTGTCCCTTCCTTGATGTTAGTATCTTTTAAGTGTTATGCCTTTATTCAAAAAATACTAGATTCAGATGCAAATATCCTTGGTGTATAAATTATGACATTTAGAAAATTAGATGTGGTAGTCTTTCTCTTCACCTTGACATGAAAGATCTGGAATGGAATACTTCTCTATTGGTCCCCCTCTGCACATATGATCTTGAGCCTGACTTCCACAACCTGTTGCTTTCCCTTTGTGGTAGATGATAGCACCCATGATTGTAAGCCAGCATACTTTGCTGAGTGCATGTGATGAAAAGTATAATCTGGTGCACTGGAAAGAGCAATAGTAGTAATACTAGTAATAGATTGGGCAAAGTTACATTAGACTCTTGTAGAAATCTGAGTCAAGGTGATCTTGGCATTTGTATTACAAACTTTTGCTAATTGTAAAGATTTTGATTGAAGTTCTTAAAAGGAGACTTATTGTGTGACTGTTCTTATAAAGTATCTAAAAACAACTTTATGAAAGTTTCAGTTGATACACGTGATAATTAATTTTTTGCCTTTTTCTTTTTTGGGTAAATTTTCCTTTTACCCAACAATGTAATGTTATTTTCATGGGGAATAGTATACAAACACTGTTTCATTTTATACTTGCTGACTGAATAGCAGTAAGTTCAAAGTATTGGGGGGATTGTTAACCTATAAACCAATATATTCTTTGGCAGCAAGATACTTTAAAAAACCATATTTTCCCTATAGAAGTGAAATTGATCAGCCTGTTCCTGGTGAAATTTTCCCAGTATCTTTTAATGGTCTACCATGTATAGAAAGGGACTATGACTTACGGGCCTTGGTTTTCAATTTTACAGCCCTCATAGTATAGAATGGTTTCCCTTTTGAGATTAGGCTGGCACCCTCACTGGCCTTTAGAAACTCTTAAAAATAGAACTGTTCTCAAATAGTTACCATTGCTTTATGATACTTCTATGTTTTAATGTTGTTTTTATATTTAGTTAACAAATTTATACAGCTATCAATCTTAACCCCTATATCTCTAGGCAGGAAACAGGAATAGAAAACACAATAAAGTATGTTTATCTGTAAACAGAAGTCATTTTTTTTTGTTCAGCACTATAGAAAAGTAATAAACAAATTCCATACACTAGAAAGCTGCTTCAGTACTGGGATCAGTATAACCATTTACAGCCAAGATAGATATTTTCTTAAAAGAATCATCACCTTTTTCATTATATTTTGTGTTAAAAAATGGAAACTGTAAGGGAACAGAGAGGGAATATAGTAGTGTTACATGATAGCAATCCAGTTCAGTGGTGATTCTATTTGATAATCACAATAATGGGTACATTTTTAAACAAAAATTTAAAGGTATTTTCAGCTTGTATACATGTACATTGTTCTTACAGCTGGAATAGGTTCTTCTGCATCCCTTTCTGTCCTACCGCCGCCGCCGCCGCCGCCACCACCACCCCCACCACCCCGGCCACCCCCACCACCACGTCAGCA
>JANHFM010008748.1:57943-74738 GCA_032468115.1 Grayia smithii
ACAGCTGAGCCCCGTGATCCTCGGAACTTTAAAAAGCAGGGTTTTTTACAGCCTATTCTGCCAAATAGGCTGTAAAAAAATGTTTTTAAAAAGAAAGGTTCGCTCAGCTGTTAATCACAGCTGAGCCCCGTGATCTTCGGAACCTTTTTTTAACAGCCTATGCGGCGGAGGCAGAAGCAACAGCAATGGCGGGAGCGACGGCAGCAGAAGCAGCAGCAATGGGGGGGGCAGTTTGGGCTTTCTGGCAGTGGCAGCTGTCATTGCCGCCATTGTTGCTGTTAGGGGATCGGGCCAATGGCGTCGGGCTGGAAAGCAGGGACATTTTGCAATGTGCAATGGAGAACCAGGAACCGTTTTGGCTGTGAAGAGCCATCGCCTAAGCCTTCTACGCGTTTGGGAGCCGAGCTGAGTGGGAGCCCTTAAAGAGAAACGAGCCTGCTTTCCAGCTCCTGGTCCCCGATGGCCCCATCCCCTAATGCAATTCAGAGCCTTTCCTTCCAGTTGCGCTTGGGAGCTGGAGTTGGAAAGAGAAGTTAAGTCTGCCGAGCAGGAGGGGGCGCTGCTCTGCAATGTGCAACGGGAAGGAAAGGCTCTGAATTGCATTAGGGGATCGGGCCAACAGGTGGCAGTGGCTGGAAAGCAGGCTCGTTTCTTTTTAAGGGCTCCCATTCAGCTCGGCTCCCAAGTGCAGAGAGGGCTGCATTCGAAGTATAAGACACACCCTGATTTTTACCCTCTTTTTGGGGGTAAAAAGGTGTGTCTTATACTCAGAAAAATACGGCATTTATGATTGGTTTTCCATTCTTTGAGTTAAAGGAGCAACATGTCCAGGAACGGTTGCTTCCTTTCATTCTGGTGGATTTAGTGCTCCCACTAATAGAATCTAAAGCAGTGTATTTCAAACTTGGCATGTTTAAAAGGCATGGACTTAAAATTCTCTAGGCGTTTTTAGTAGTAGATTTGAACTGCTAGTCAATAAAAATCCCAACTTACTGTATACAAACATTGCAAGGGGGAAAATACATGGATTGTTTTCTTTAGTTGATACATTCTTTTTCTTTTCAGTTTGGGCCACACCTGCTGAAACCTACAGGAAAAATGAAGAATCTAATTGAAAATTGTTAAGGAGAAAAATCATGCTTCAGTATAAAAGGACTGTCTCAACTGTTTTGAGAATTAGATTTATAATTTTACAGTACTGAGTTATGTGCCTTGTTTCCATGAATGAGTTTAAAAATGAAAATTCTATCATGTTCTAACACAGGTTTTAGTATTTATGTACATGTTACGTTGGGCTAACACTAAGTTATATATGTTACTCTTAAATGCAATTATAGTTTAAATTATAACTTTGATGTAATATTTGGAATATAATAGTAGGACATATTTAGCCTGTACTTCAAGTTCTCATTTTGAAGTACAGACTTCACAGGAGCCTCTTTTCGTTCTATAGGGTGAAGGTGACAAGACTTAAGAATTTTATTATTCAGCAAAATTGGCTAAATTTAAAGCAAATGCTGCATTGGAGGTATATTTATATGGAAGAAACTAGCCAAAGCTTGGTCATGTTTTTAGATAGGATGAAACATAATTGAAACTTCATTCTAGTGATAATGCATATATAATGAGCATATCAATAGATACTAACAAAACTTAATATCTAATTACCATTGTTGACCTCCTTCATAGACCTTCAGACCTGGTTTCTCACAAGTTCCTGTTGAACTGAATTGGAGATAATAATTCAAATAAATCAGAAAATAATTTGAGATTGGGAAAAAATAAACAAATTGAAGACCAGCTTTCCTGCTAAGTAAAATATTTTACTTCTTGAACAGAACATTTTGTCAGTATTTTGTCATTGTGGGCAGTATTTGCAAACTGCTGAATTGATTCGGTGTGACAAGGAAAAGTGATTTATCTATAAATGAGATTAAGAGCAAATTTAACCTAGTGCCATGAAATGCTTAAAAGCTTTCACGTTGAAATTTGTTCAAATGAAAATATTTTTAATTTGATCATGTAAAATTACTCCCAGATACTTTAATGTTTTATTATCAAATAGTTACACCAGTATTTTTAAACTTTTCCAACAGTGTTCAAAATTAAAAAATAGTAGAATATATATTACATTAGTCTGGTCATTTTTTGATGCTTGAACAAAGGATATTGCACAACGGGGTCTAAGAACATCTTAAGCAAAAAAAATCTGAACAAAATTCATGCATTAAAAGAATTGGATATATTTAAAGATACAACCTGTATCTGATGAGTCCTAAATCATGTTTGCTTTGGACTGGAAAAGACAGTTTTAAAAATAGGGGATATGGAAAGTGTTTTAATCTTGGAGCAGCTGCTTCAAATGTTCAAACAGCTCGAAATGCCAAATTGTGGCTGATTTATGATTTGTGAATGAAATATATTTTCAAACTGTCCAGCCTCACTTGTATAGCAACAGAGATGAATCATACCCCTGCTAATAATTATTTAGATAAAATGGGATGAAGTGGGAACAGAGCAATGAGAGGAAGACAGTTAAGCATATTATCAGTCAAAAGATTTTCAACTTCACAGTCTAATCTATTACTGCTATTTTGTGCTATTTAAGAGAACTTAACCTTCATGTATGTAAATCAGTGGATTCTATATGGCTTGTGCTGTAAAATAATTGTGTGAATACAGATAATCCGCAATTTCTAACTGTTGCTTAACTACTATTAAAGTTACATTGGCCTCAAAGGGCAATCACAAAATGCTGCATTGCTCCCAACCCATGGTCACGTAATCACATTTCAGGCCGTTGGCAACTGGCTCACATTTATGATTGTATTTTGCAACTTTTTTGCCATTTTCTGGCAAAAACACCGTGATTAAGCATCACGCTTACTGCTACATGGTGATCATGATGACTCACTTAACAACTATCCTGACTTACATTCTCAATTACCATACATTGAGGACTAGCTGTATGCATTACAATGTTACGGTGTAACCACTGCTGAAGATATGTAAATACAAAGATTCCTGGTACAATCTTATAGTGCAAAGAACAGAATATTTGCTATGGATTGGACTACCGATAACATGATTTAGATTAGAGGTAGCCATAGAACCAAAGAAGTTACTAATCTTGATCTAGGTAGAGATCAAGAAGAAAATAAATTGGTCCATGTTGTAGTTGAGGTATCCTACAAGTTGATTAAATAAAATTTCACAAAGAAACCATACAAGCCTAGCAATAGGTAATGTAGTTTTAAAAATATGTTATATCCCATTATGTTCTATTGAGTTCTAGCTTATCAATATAAAGCACTGCTCTTCCAGGAATAATACTAGAGTCCCCAATAATTAAGAGTTTGAAGAGAGGTACTGGAAAAAAAACGGGGTATCTTATTTCCATAATCAGTATTTTGCTGATTTAAATGGTGTTAATAGCTGTAGCAATGTCAGCATATTACTGTAGAATTAGCGATTTTGAATATCAGATTGAGTAAACAAAGACTGGTGAATCTCAAAACATGTTTAATGTATGAAAAATCTGTTCTGCATAAATTGCATTTTATTCAGAGAAGGAATGGTCATACCCTAGATGACTGAAGGCAGGGAAAAGGTGGTTTCTGAAGCAGATTTATTAAATTGATTAATAATTAATTTGATGTATTCAAAAGACAGGATAGATGTTGGGTCTCTAAAAGATCCTGCACTATAGAGATGGTACCATTAGTATTATACAACAGCAAAGAAAAGGACAGATTATGTTAAAAGACTGGAATGAAATCCACATCAAGATTGCTGAATAGTGTGCTGAGGTTTTGCTCAAGACCACAAGTAAGCCCCAAGTTTTTTGTGCTGTCTCTGATGGCTAATATAACTTGGAAGAATCATTGTGTCATGACTGTTAGCAGGTCTCAGAGTGAAATCAGAAACACTAAGCCTGAAGAAAATAAGAACCCCAGAAACACCAGAAAGGAAGTAGTTGCTAATGAGATAGCAGTCATAGTAAAAACTTATGTCACAAGATTTGGAATCTGCCAAAAGGTTGTGGAAATTAAAACTGTTCCAAGAATAAAAATCTGAACAACAGAAAGCCAGATTTTGGACATGCATGCAATTGCACTTCTACATGCAATTGAAGTGTCTAGAAGCTCTTTTTCAAAAACCAGGCAAAGCACAAAATTTTAGCAACGTATTAAATGAAGAGCAAGAAAGAATAAAAGATGGCTACATTTCAACCAATAGGAGTTAGGGGACACTCAAAGTTGAACCCACCAGAGAGTTAAAGCTGTTTTTATCCCTTCTTTCTAACCAGATGTTTTGTGCACAGTGCCAAGTTTCATAAATAGTTTGGAACTAAAGAAACGAAGTGGAACCACAGCTGTTGATAGCAAATGTTTTTTTTATCTTGTACATCTACTGTATGTCTGGATCGGATGAAGAGAACAATGACCCTACAATTCAGAGTTCCCATACTAGCACCAGTCTTAAGAGCCTCAGCTTTGGTTGGCCTGATTTATGGGCAAACAATGCCAATGCCAATATACCATTTCCTAAGGCATATGAGGAAGACCCATCAGTGGATAGGATTTTGCCACCATATTAATATATTTGCAAAAAAGGTTATTTCACTGCCTTAGTGTTAGGCTCCCCAAGAAAAGGCCATAGAATTACTAAATGAGCACTATGCCTCACCTTCTAATCAAAGTCCACAACTACAAAGATACTAGAGAAATTAATCTGTGATTAGAAAAGAAAAATGAAGAAAAAAAACCCCTCAAGACAAACCACTAGCAGCTTTTTATAGGATTATAGCTTGTTGCAATACAATTCTTCTTAGTTTCCCATAATGGCAATCCTCTGAGGAAGTTTGGGATGATGAAGAGTGACTGTCCCAAAAATCACCTAGTGAGTTTCCATGGCTAATGATGGCCTAGAACCTGGATCTTCCCCTCATATTCCTACCTGAGTTTTTAAGAGAAAAGGCTCCTGGCACTGATTCTGTAGTTGAAAAGAGTGAGGAGATAACTGAACCCACACCCAGGAATTTGGACCCTAGGATATGCTTCCCACTAAAGATTTTCCTTGAACAGTTTGGTTTAAGTGCTGTATATTTGCTGCATAGGCACCACAAAGAAAACATCTACAAAATAAGTTATTGTAGAGTCCAAAGCCACTAGGAAAGAAATTCTCTGGTTAACGTGATCTTGATTATTTCGCCACCTTTCAAACTAGACTCGAGATAATGTGAAAAGTTTTTATTATTAATAAAAGATTAACAGCAACAGGCACATTAACATGAGGATGGCAAAGCCTTTAAGAAATGGCTTTACACTGAAGCTCTCTCCCAAAAATGGCTGTTGCAAATTGTAAACAGAACAAAACAGTCTTTACAGTAAAAACAAGGAAAATACAAATGAACAAAATTAAAGCACCAGTTTCTCAAAATAGATTACAGTTGTGCTTACAGTACTTCAAACTTAAAACTTACAAAAAAAGGAATGCTTGAAGATTAAAAATTAGTCCTTAAAATTTGTCCTTAAAAACATTTCTCCTTTTCACATCAAAAAAACCCAGGATGGGTAACATTTCAGTAGAGGGAGGGAATAAGTAAACAATGCACTTTTTCAATCAACAAAATTTGGTCACTTAGCTTTGTGCATAGTTTAAGGCAGCTGTAACAACCTATCAGTTCCCCTCCCCACCGTGGCTGCTCATGAAAATATCACATTCTAAAAAGAATAAATTAAAAAATGCCTTTTGACTCCTTTCCATTTTCCCCTTTTTTCCCAATCCCAAGTACTCATTCATACTTTCACACACTCATCCTTTCTCTCTCTCTTTCTCTCTCTTTCTCTCTCTTTCTCTCTCTTTCTCTCTCTCTCTCTCTCACACACACACACACACACTGCAGCGTAAGGGGCATTTTGTACCCTTGTTATGAAGGACATGCTTTCCATCCCACTTTATTTCAGACTGGCAATACCCTGAGCTGTTTCTGGTAGTCATTCCACCTTTTTTGTTGCATGTGCAGTTCAAGTGTACAATAGCAAAAACAACATGCAAATGTTTTCACCATAGAATCTTAACATAATTTGAAGATCTTCCTCTCCTCCATCCCACCTCCCTTCCCAAAATTCAGAAGTATTTCTGCTTGCTATATTGCATTCCCATACTCTGGAGTAAAACATGGCTGTGCTTTATGTTAAATGTTCAATTCCCAATGCACAGCCAAATTTGTAACCCACGGCGGACTTCTCTTACTAAGAGAAAAATGAGCTGCAGTTTCAGATTTGATAATGAAAAAAAAACAGTGGTTCTTTCACAGTCATGCAGAAAGGTTATTTTTGAATCTACAGTTTCCAAGTCTGTGTGTAAACATCAGTCATTGCCCAAGGCAGCCAAGTATGGGCACTTCACATTTCCACATTTTGGACAAGGATTGAATGGAGTCCTGCTAAATTCCAGGAAGAGAGAATCATCCATGTCATGTGGCAGCTTTGAAGGCCTTATGTCAAATCTCCTTTTAAAAAAAACCCAAATAATGTGGCACATAACAAATCTTGAACTTTCCCTGTCAAGACTTGTATTCTTCTCAGGGTTGCATATTCAAGGTTCCATGCAGAAGCCAACCGAGGCATATGCATATTGCTCTGTATTCAGGTCTTGTAACTGAAAACCAGTTTCAAATGATTTCTCAAAGGAAACAAAATTGGAAATAAATAATGCTGGCATTGTTTACACTGAAACCTTGGCAGTCAGACAGAATTTATCCTCCAACACTGATCTGTAGGTACCAAGCAAGAGCAGTTTGTTAAGCAGATCCTGGGGTCAGGATAATTGGTGTTCCTGAGGTACTACATCAGAGTCTGTTTCCTCACATGCAGGATCAGCATCATCACCGCTGCTAGATTGTTCTCTCTGAATACCTTTCCAACTAGCTTTATTCAGTCCCATGTGGCCAAGCATAGTTTGAGACAGCTTGGTGTTTGAAAAACGAGCCCATTCTGCAAATAATGGTTCCACCAAATAGGTCATGAAACCTAGAAAGAAAAAATAAGTTATCATTTAAGTTATCAAAAAATCCTACCCCACACATTTTAAGATAGTTCAGTATTTCATGGTTTTTATTGTACTGCACAGGATCTGCGTATCACTGAGCATAGGAAATGTATACAGTGAATACAATACATTTGTAAATATAGTCCTTGAAAAAAAGTTTTATCATTCTTTCTATGAATTTAGTTTTACTTTACAATATGCCATATTGTACAAACTGGCCACAGATTACATACATTCAGATCAATTGGTGCACCCAATATTTAGACTAAAGCAGAGCCTTGATGTGGCTCTTCCCAAAGATCTAGCACAAGATCAAAGGCATCATGATCCCAAACAGCAACTGCTGTACTACTTGAGCAGGAGCGTGATTTGGCATTCCTGCCCTGCCAATGGGCTTCCCCAAGGATCCAGCTGACCACTATAGAAGCAGGATGCATCAGGTAAATTTTGGGTTTTATTTATTAAGTTCTCATATCTTTGTGGACAGTCTGTTTTTAAGAGTAAGACAGACAAATATTAATTGCAAATAACAGTCATTCTCCAACTATGTAACTAGAAAG
Source organism: Grayia smithii (assembly GCA_032468115.1). Taxonomy (NCBI): domain Eukaryota; kingdom Metazoa; phylum Chordata; class Lepidosauria; order Squamata; family Grayiidae; genus Grayia; species Grayia smithii. Next base: position 65,560 of record JANHFM010008748.1, read on the forward strand.
GAGTTTCCACATTTATGGCTGGAATCTAAATATAACTGCAGTATGTATCACAGTATGTTGAATTTGGGCACCAACACATATTATGATTAATTTAAACCATGAAGCTCAGAATGGAGCATGCAAATCTATAAAAAACATTTCCCTTCCTCCTTTCCTTCCCCTCCCTTTTATCCATTGTCTTTATATTAGAAGACAAAGTATTTCTTTTCCAAAACACAAATGTAAAGTATTAACGAAAAAACTGGTTTAAATTTGTTACTTGTAAAGTCTTGTTTTCTCATCTATAAATTTAAAACTTCACTATAAATACGTATCAAATCAAAATTAGACTCAAAAAAAGCAATTATTAGACTCAAAAAGTAATTTAACAGTATTTCAGGCAAATTATAAGAGATAGATAAAATAAATCCTGCTTCATGAACACAGAAACTTTGAAATCAATATGCAAAATTCAAGCAACATTAATACACTGCAATAAAAGAAAAAAATTGTTTGCAATCTGTCAAAGACATTTTAAATTATTCAGACAGTTCATTTCTAGCTCTGTATTATGTATTAGTAAAAATTATGACAATTTTCCACATAAATCAGTAATTACCAATCTGGATGTTGGCAACGGTTTCTGTCTGCCGGTCACATAGTGGACTCACACCTAAGCAGTATTTTTTCTCAATGTCTCCTATAACAGAATATTGTTTTAATCATCTATTATCCACAATAAGTCAGAAAACATGCCCCCCATCTCCAAAATCTGCAGCAGATACTTGGGGACTCACAATGCAGAATGAGCAACTGAAAGCAATGAATGAAGTGAACAAAGTTCTACTGTGAAAGTGAAACCAGCTGTTCAATGCTCAATGTTTCATTATACTGCAACAGCTGGAGCTTTGAGAACCAGTGATAAGTACTCTCACTGAGTGCCTCTGTAACTTTGAACAGTCACTGAATGAGTCGTTGTAACCCAAAGACTACCTGTATACTACACTAATACAACTGTTATTATAAATTCAGCCCTATCAGTTAGATGAAATCCATGGAACCCCAGACACATTCTTACCAAAAATTAGCTGAAGAATTTCTCAGTGCTTAGAGAAGGAGGATACAGAGATACTCATAAAATAAGCTTGTATAATTTATAAAAAACTTTTCTCATGAAAACAGAAAACAATACTCTCCAGTCACATGCATGAATACCTTGTGCTACCTAATGTAATTTGGGGGTCTATATATTTGTAGATCTATACATGATCTATCTGTACATGTTATTTTAATAGCCAAACTGAAAAAAAGAAAAATCACTACTTTCCAAGAAAAGTACACATAAAATCTGATGTAGCAAGTAATAACGAATTCCTAGACATGATTTGGATTTCAAATAATTTGGCTACTAAGGTTTCTAAAGTAAAGACACTACTAAAGAATCCCTCGAATCATAATCCTGTGAGGTTCATTTATAAAAGGAAATCTAGTTCTTTTAGATGGAGACTACAGATAACCAACTTACGATCACAACAGGGACTGGAATTTCTATTTTTTCAGAGGCTATCATTAATTCAAATTGTCATTAAGCAAATGGTCCTAAGTTGAGGACTACCTATAAATGAAATGTACTACAGAAAGAAATAATCGTGGACGGTTGTAAAAAAAAAAATTTTAAATAATTTCAATAAAGGTAATAATTTAAGAAGAATTTAAGAAGAATTTAAGAATAAATCTTTTATTAGAAGTTATTTTAGGGAACATAATAGTGAATTCAAAAAGAGTCAAAACAAGCAATTTTGGATGAGCTAAACAGAAGAAATGAAGACATTTCCAGAAAAGGTAAATATTTCTCAACAAATTAAGCTTTTACAATGATAATTATACTAACATAAGAGAAATTGAAATAAAAATCAACTATGTAAAGGAAAAACATGGTGAGTTTGCAAACAAACCAGGGAAATGTGTGGCATATAAATTACAAAAAGAAAAAAAAGAAAAAAATGACTTTGAAATTACAAGAGGGAGATACTGAATTAGTGGATATCACCAAACAAAAAATGCCTATACAAATAGCATTTCATCCAATTTTGTATAAAAGGAATATTTTCTTCTATCTGAAGAAAATAACGGAATATCTAAAGAAAGAAAATTTTTCCAAGAGATTAATATAACATTGAGACCAGAGGCCTTTCTTTTGGGGATGATGGACAAACAATTGCAAAAAAAAATCATCAAAATCTATTTTTGTATATGATAACTGTAGTGAGATTGTTTTATGTGCAAAGATAGAAAGGTTTCACATTGTCCACAACTGAGAATAACTGGCGAACAAGGAACTTGCTGAGATAGCCAGTGACTTCTTTCTTCAGAGAAAAGACACAATGTTTATTGTTGAGTGAAAAATCCTTATAGACCTTTTGCATAATACAGAAAAACTGAACTAATGATTTATGGTTTTCATGATTATGCAGGACAGACATAGAAAAAGAAGAGTCATGATGTAACTCACATTATACTATTGACACTAACCTAATACCCCCAAATGCAAGGGATTTGCAAGCCTCAATATTAAAGGTCAAAGAGGACAGTGAAAATTAAATGTAAAGAACACCAAACTAATGGTAACAGATAGATAAGCTTTAGAATTGAGAATAAAGATATTGAAATAGGGAAAGCATCTGCCTTGGAAAAGAAATTCAAATGCCATGAAGTCTCTATACCTACAAAGATCAGAATTATACAAGTCATGATATTCCAAATAACACTCTATGGAAAAAAAAGTTTGACTTAAAAAAAACAGGATAGAAAGAATATTGACATCTTTAACTTAGGTGTTGAAGAAAACTCCTGAAAATATAGACAGCCATGAAAACAAATCAATGGATCATCAAACAAATTAACCCAGAGTTCTGACTTGAAGAACAAATAACCAGGGTGAAATTATCCTCCTTTGGACACAATATATGAAGATCCAGCTATCTGGAAAACACTCTAATGCTAGGAAAGACAGAAGGAAAGAGAACAATACGATGACTAGCAGCAAGATGGATGTTTTCAGTTACAATGACAATGAATGTATCATTGGGAGATTTGAAAGAACAGATTAGGCATATATCACCATGGAGAAAAATCTATACATATGGTTGCTAGGATTGAAAATGACCTGATGGGAGATAACCAAACAATAAGCCAAAAATAGATCTAGAAAAAACAGTAATTTATTATCCCAGCAACAGTAATTTAATGAAACCATTCCAACTCCATAGAACTTCTTGCAAAGAGCTCAGGTTGCTTTGCAATCACCACAGCCATCAGTGTTTCACAATCGATGGTAATAATTCTTCATTTCTCACTACTTGCCTTGATTAAAAAATTCTTCAGTTACTTTTTCACTCCACTGTTTACTTAGCTCCCAGGTTCGACAGGGATTACAAATATCAGCACATTTCAATGCCATCTAGCAAACAAATAAATACATTATTTAGTTCTAGTTCATCTTAGCATTCGTGTTTACATTTATAGTTATCATGTAATATCCTAAAATCAAGATAAAAATAAAAGATAAAGTAAATAATGAATAATAAGAGATATAGGCCACATAGAGTTAAATGAGGTGTACCAGTAAATTTAACAGTTTGAATTTATCTACAATCAAGTATGGCAAATATGTACATGAGAAAGAAGTCCATTCAAGATGAAAGACAGAAACTAGTGTAACATCAATGTACCACTGAAATGTTATTTAAATATTCATAATTCTTACAATTTTAAAACTTAAGTTGTCTAACAGCAAGTTTTTAATAACTATCTTTTTAATTATTAATTAAGCATCAGAGGGACTTTATATGTATATTGCACTTTGCAGAAAATTGATATAACACTATCCTTCCATAGAATTTTATGAAATTCTATTTGCAATAAAAATGGACATAGAAAATGGTGAAATGGAAACAGAACACGGTGTTTCCATTTCAATGGCACATAATTTCTGAGAGAAGATGGGATGGAATGAACCAAAGATCGTAAATTAAGAAAGTAAAAGAAATAAGAGAATTATCACATCGAATTATTATGTGAAGAAATTTCAGTCATACGAGCTTGAAGGAAAACAGGTGGAAAAAGAAAACATCAGTATAAATGAGTAATTATCATTCATTGGTACAGTTCAATTAACCTTCAGTACTTCTGATAATTATTTATTTTGATAAAACATAGCAATCCCTAAAATATTTTAAATATTGTATTGTTTTGGCGTCATTTTTGAGACCAATTATATCACCTGATTGGATTTTCTTACTTGAAATGTCAGGTGTTACCATCATGTAATAATTATATTATTTAAAAGAAAAAAGTGGCTGCCATCTTGCCTATTAACTTATAACTACACTATTTTGCCTTTACAAGTTCAAAATATGTACGTCAAGTCAAATCAATTTCGGTAGCAATGCACATTAAATTCAGAAGAGGAAATATGACAACATCTCAGATTCTACGTAATTGCTTCCCTATTGAATCCATGCTAAATCATTAAGATTGAAAAGACATTGGTTTGTTCCTACAAGATTTTATTTAAAAAGATTTAAGCCTTTTTTTTAAAAAATTCTATCGCAACGTTTTTTGTTTTGAAAAATATAAATTCTTGCTGATATCTGCCTAATAATTTCAGAACATTCAAGAAACTGAGGAAATATCAGTTTTCATCAAATGGTACTGCCAGAATAGGAAAACATATACTGTTGTATTACATTTGCAATAGGAACAAATAGGAGACCTTAACTTTCAGCCCCAGCAAAGGAACGTTGGTTCTTACCTGATACGTGCCTTCTTGTTGGCTGGAGACATCAGCCAGAGTGGGTTGAACTCGCCTATCAGCGAATAGACCGAGCCTGTCAATTTTTGATTAGTCCCGCCTCCTTGCCAGGGAATCCAGCTTTTCGGCGAAGGACCGGACAGACTCGACGTGTTCGACCAAAAAATACAACACCAGAGAAGGGAAGAACAAAGGCCCCGAAAGAAAAGACCAGACACACCCCAGGGCGGGGCTGGCTGATGTCTCCAGCCAACGAGAAGGCACGTATCAGGTAAGAACCAACGTTCCTTCTCCGTACTGGCTGTCTCCAGCCAATACGGAGAACTTCGAGAGTTATTAACTACAGAATGAAGACAATAATGTTTCTTCTGGATTTTTAATCCTAATCTTTGAAAAGAAAATAAGAGTAGATCCTTGAGATAATTTATAAATTTGATCAGCCATGAGGTAACTTTGAGGCTAGGTAGTGTTTTCTGGTGCTCTAAATCATAAAAGTCAAAAAGTTCAGGCAATGAATTATTTACAAGTAAAGAAGTTGTGATTAAATAATTACCTTGGTTAGCAAGGCACAAATCCACTTAAAACCAATTTATTCACTTTTGTTGCATTTCTTTGGTTCTGCTTGGAGCAATGCAGCAAATTCTAATCTTGATAGCAAATAATGTATGATGGCATAAATGTAGTGCTATGTATTTATTGCAGATAAGCACTAATTTTTCATTTACTCATTCTACATTCAAACACATATTGACTTTTAATTTTGTTTCCTGTACTAAAACATAAACTGGATCAAATTCCTATCAATTTTGTCTCAGAACAAATTTCCTCTATTTCCTGCTCTGATTTGTTCACAAAACCTTACAATTTTAAAAATGTAGATCATTAACCATACTTAGTTCTTATTTAATATGTGTAGTTAAGGTAGATAAATAAGACAAAGCTAAAAGGTGAAATTCTTCACATTCATCTTGAACTTTGCAAAGATTACCAGTTTGGGGAATTTTTACCTGTGAAGAAGGCACAAGTTAAAATTAATATGCCAAGATATAGATATGAATGTATTACCATTTCAGCACTTAATTTAGTTTAAGAGTTCATATTTTCAAGCTTTTATTATACCACACGTAGAGACACAGCACTTCAGTCCTCCTGGAGGTTGCCATCTTGTAAACATGGTGCCGGGCTCTCCGGCAAGCCCCCTGCATCTTTGCTGCCTAGGTTGGAGCCTGATTCCAGAAGCAGCCCAGGAAAGCGCGGAGGTCAGGACTCAGTTGGCAAATTGGGCGCACAGGGGATGTAAGGCAAGGCGCTGCCACCCAAATACACTGTTGCCGCAATCTCCGCCGCTTGGAACCACCTGAAAATGCGATGCTCTTTTTTTGCCTCCAGATTTCTACCCTCTTTTGGGGGGGGGGGGAAAGGTGCATCTTATATTTATACTATAGCACACTGTTTCACTGCAGTAGTGGGCTTCGATTTAGTTTACCACCGGTTCGCTGATGCGCGTGCACGTGCTCGTGCAGAAGCATCTGGGCAGGTGGGTGGAGCTTCCTGCTACCGCCGCTACCAGTTTGCCCGATCCGTGCAAACCTGTAGCAACCCACCACTGTTTCACTGGTATCCAGAGATCAACTAACTGCAATTATTCAGAAGAGTAGTTCTCATATTCTCTGACAAACTTAATAAAAAGTAAATGAACAGTATGGTAATTTATTTGTGCTGATCATGTATAAATCAAGTGCTTTTGATTTCCAAACGTTTATGCTACAGGAATCCTGCCTAATAATAATCATGTAATAATCATGATTATAATTAAATCATATTTAATTAATGTTATTCCTTTCTGAGTACTAGAATATAGAGTTTATAGCACAGATGTAACAACGTTAACAACTATCATTCGTCTAAATAGGAATTTTACATTATGTTTCATTTAAAAGAAAATATATATATAGAGAGAGAGTAAAACATGCCTAAAAATTATTTTGCCTCCTAAAAAATGAAAGGATTTTAAAAGTTAAATTTTGCGTAATTATTTGAGTTTCTCCATTATACACAGAAACAAAACTTAAATTTGGTGCTTTCTGAATTATATTTTCATGACAACAGCAAATACATTTATTTCATGCCTTACATTACATTATGGGGATGCAGTGATGCAGAGACGTAAGGAATCTGGAACTACCAACCAGTAATGGTTTGTATGCTGGTGCTTTGAGCCCAGTTCTGTGAGACAGAATAAGCTCCTGTCGCTTGATCCCTACTCCTGCCCACCCCAGCAGTTTCAAAGAATGCAACACTGTGAGTAGATAAATGGGTACCACTTTGCTTGGAAAAAAACTAGCTGCATTTGTGTGTGAAGAGAGTGGAAGCCATCTCAGGAACTTGCTGAACATGAGGCATTGAGTCATGATGCGAGATGAGGCAAAACCGGCAGAGGAGCCTGGAAGAGCCAGCAACCCACACGCTGCTTATTAATTGGTGTAAAGCTACTCTACCCACCCACCCACAATGCACCAAAGATAGACACTAAGCACCGAACAGAATGAACAAGTGGTGTCTAGCATGTATAGATTTTCCTGACACTATATGTCATATACTAAATAATAATAATAATGCAGTACATATCTTTTAACTTGTATTCTCTGCAGACCTTGACTTCTGACTTTCTGTCCTTTTTCATTGGGTTTTGCCTTTGGTACTATTTGGTTTACTTACTCCCATTACCTGGTGAAGAGGCAATCACCAAGCCAGTGATCATCTGAAGTAAAGGAAATTATAAAGTTCATTGTACTTTAAGCAATTTGACGTACATATTTTGTACCAGTTTTTGATACTTAGGTATTAAATAAAATATAAAAACAGCATTCCTGAAGAAAAAAAATTGCAATATTTGCAAAACTGCAAAAACATTGTCTTTAGCGGGAAAAGGATAATCCAAGTGCAGGTAGCCCTCATTCAGAAACCATTCATTTAGTGACCATCTGAAGATATAACAGCGTTGAACGAAGGGACATACAACCATTCCTTATAGTGTGGTCATTGCAACATCCCCACAGTCACGTTATCACAAGTCAGGCACTTGGAAACCAGCTCACAATTACAGTGACTGCAGCTCACAATTACAGTGGAAGCAGCATTCTAAGGTCATATGAATGCCAGTTGTAACCTTCACTGCTGGCTTCCAACAAATCAATGGAGAAGCCAGTAGGAGGGATTCACCTAACAATGGCAATTGTAATCTTATGTCAGCTTCCATATGGCTTGCAAATGAAAAAGAATACTGATTCCAGGCAGTTATACATTTTTATGCCTTGAAGCACCACAATGACATTTCCATCACAACACAGTAAAAGCCACCACCACCACACAAAATTAAGGTATTTTTAGTTTGGAAGACAGCAAATTAAATATTTAAATTACCTTTGTAATATTTAATTTACAGATATGTAAGTAGAGTTGAAAGCCAGATAAATAGAGCCCAAATAATTAGTAGGCATTTTACTACATTGGTTGCCCAGTTAAAGATCTTGCATATTTTGTCAACCTATCTCTATTTATTTTGTATGTCTACCTAAAACTATATATGAATTAAGTAGCTAATAGATGAGCCTTGCATCATCATTATTATTATTAATCTTGCTTCTTCTCTATCCAATCACAAAGTTATCTCAACATTCTAAGAAACAATTTTTACAAAGATCAAGATTCAGAAATTTGCCTTGGGATCCTAGCAATTTTTTGTGCATTGCATAAAAATTAAATAGTGGGAAAATGCCTGATCAATTTTAGTGATATTGGTTGAAAACTGAGTAAACTATCTTTACAGAAATCAATTTAGAAGGAGTAATTTCATATGAAATACAGTCTGATGAACAGAAAAACAATATAGAGAAATGACTGTGAAAGACCTATTGGGTCTTTATTTTATTTAAAAAGATAACATAAATAAAAGTACCTAATACCAAGTTGAACACCAAGTTTCTCTACACTGAATTCAAGATTTAGCACTAGATCTATCATATAACTAACCAAGTTTGAAACAATAAAATAATTAGTGAAAACAGCACCTCTGTCTTTACTCTTTAAAAAAATCTTCTCTTACATGCAACAAAATGAAATTCAAGAACTGACCAAGAAAAGAGAAAGGAGAATCTGCCAGTGAAGCATTAAGTTTCTTTTACAGAATTACCTGTAGGTAAATACCCAAACCTGATCAACATCAATTGCATCTTTGGTTGCTGATCTCTCTCATTACCACACTTATGAAACTACTTTGAATAGACTGAGAAATCCCAAGACTTTAGGACAGAGGTTTCCAAACTTGGCAACTTTAAGACTTGTGGACATCAAGTTGAAGTCCACAAGTCTTAAAGCTGCCAAGTTT
>JANHFM010008748.1:100669-120464 GCA_032468115.1 Grayia smithii
AGGAAGGAAGGAAGGAAGGAAGGAAGGAAGGAAGGAAGGAAGGAAGGAAGGAAGGAAGGAAGGAAGGAAGGATTTCTGGACATTCAATAGACAACTATTACCTAAGCCCAGACTAAGATTCTTATCTGACCATGTTCATTTGCTGTCAAACACTATTTTAATGTTTTTCTACCAGAAGATATACCCCTTAATAGTAGTGAGCAAGCATTGTCAAGATGCTAGAGGGCAATCATGGTTCCAATCGCATACTCTTTTTCCCTTTCTTTTTACTTGACAGCACATTATTTCTGTAATAGGACTAGAAAATAGGATGGATCAAAATGAGACATTAAATACCCACTTCTATCAATGATTCCAGCACAATCTTGGACAATTCTAACTATAGTAAGCTTAATGCAGATAATGGTCATTCAATTTACCTGAATCAGAAAAGTATGTCAAGCAACCTTATTAAACCAGAATCTTAATTCAGTGCCATATGGTGTTACAGATTGTGTACCTTGTTGAAGGCTGGCAACTACAGTTTCACAGTTCAAACAAAAAGAAAAAGGAAGTCATTGTTACTTCCTGCTTTTTTTCTACTAGCAGTGTGAATAGTTGAAAGAATTGTATTCACGAATAGCTTCAGTACATTTAAGTTTATTAGATCAAATATAATAGAATGAAATGGACCCATGAGTAATGTGACATCTACATAGAGGATAGTATTCCCAATAAGTAAACTAGTTTTAGCAAAAAAAAAAAAAACTTTACAAGAGTGTTAAAACAATCTCTAGGTAAAACAGTCCATTTTGAAAGCAGCATACAAGTAGTCCTCAACTTATGACAACTATTGTGCCCAGAATTTCTGCTACTAAGGTGATTGTTTAAGTGAGTCACACCTGATTTTAAAACCTTTTTTTGCCACAATTAAGTGATTCACTGCAGCTGTTAAATAAATCATGTTTTTGTTAAGCAAAACGAGCTTCCCCAGTAAATTTTGCTTTTGGAAGCTGGCTAGAATGGCTACAAATGGCAGTCATACAACCGCAGAACACTGCAACCACTGTGAATAAATACCAGTTGCCAAGCCCCCACATTTTGATCCTGTCACCATGGGGATACCATGATAGTTTTAAGTGTGAGAAGGACTGGTTGTAAATCACTTTTTTCATTGCCACTGTAACTTTGAACAGTCACTAAACAAATGGTTGTAATTTGAGGGCAACCTGAACCGAGTATCTACGAAGTGTTTCAAAATTCAAAGAGCTGAACTTAAAATACTTCCAAAATACTCAAAACATCCCACTTTGCACATGAAGAAAATGGTCCAAATTAAAAGAAAATGAAAATGAAAATGTGGGGAAATCATCCCACAAAAGAATATACAGTAAAGCCAAAATCTCCCGGGAATAGCAGAACTTCTTTATATAACATTCATATGTAGCTGAACTACACAAATCTTCAGCATTCTGTCAAGAAGCAGCTTTCAGATTAATCCAAGCATTTAAAACATTCACAGAAGACAATATTTTAAAAATAGAGATAATTGCATCCAGTATGTCATGATTTGCTCAAACCTATCATTTTGCAAATACAGTCTGTGTTTCAGTAGAATCTTATAAATGTTATCATTAAAATTTCAAGCCAGGTTCACAGTGAAAACATTTGCACTTCTATCTTATCATCATGGCTACCTAAACAGACAAAGATCTTTGCCATCAGTCTTTAATCCTTAAAGTCTGGGTGAAGTAAGAGGAGTTTTACATCCCTAAAGAATATTGCCTCTTTGCCAATGGAATTAGTAAATTTACACAATGAGATTTTGTAGTTATGCCCTAATATGTGATGGTAGAGAATTATGTTTTTTTCAAAAGATCATTCAATTACCCTCTGCAGTTATTGCACTACACTATCCCAGGAAAAAACATTTGAATTTAAAGATCTGGAGATAACTCCTGTGTTTGTATCCTCACACACTCAAAAGCCTGAACTCATTGTGCATTTTTTTCAACTTGGTATAATATAACTTAAGAAACAATAGTGTAATATTCTACATAGAGTGTGCTCATAACTTCTCAAATAGAAATTATTTCCATAAATGGGAAATATTAGTTAATAAAACCTGGTATGACTATACGCGCAGCAGCCAAACACAAATGGAATTCTTCATTACTGTACTGCTATTAAATACTTACAGTGAAAAATACGGAAATCAATGTATGGATGAGAACCTCTTCTCTCTCTTTCAAATCCTGCCCGACTTCTTACTCGTACATCTCCTGGAAATAGGGTCAAGAGTGAAATATACCATGTCGAAGAGCTACAGAGAAAAATGCAACTGACTACAGTTGCAAGGTGTAGACGTTCTGTGGATGTAGAGTAACAACACAGCACCTTTACCTTAGATGCAATTTCACAAGTTTGAAGTTTTTTTCAAAAATCCAATTCCCTGCTTGTCATAAATTCCTTTCCTACCTTCTCATACACAATTCACTATATATATATTTACATTTAATATATATGCTAAATTACCATAATAAATGACAAAAATATAATCAAGAAAAATGTCACAATTCTTTTTTCTCTTCAGCACCAAATCATTTTTCTAAAGTATATCTGTTGAGTAGATTTGTAATGTATACAATCCTACATTTATAATTTTCAAAATTATACTAATTGCCATTACAATTTATTTAAGTTCAACTGGATTATATCAGTCATTAAAATATCAAAATGTAGCATTAACATGAAAATTACTGCAAGTATTTTCCCCTTCAACAAAAATAAGCATCTTCTGTAATAATGTTACTATTTATACTGGCAAAACAATAAATATTTTTTTTCTTCCATTCAATCATTTTCAGAGACTGCCTGGATAAGCCCCTGCAATTTTCTTGACAAAGTTTTTCAGAAGCAGTTGCCACTGCCTCCTACCAAAGCCTGAGAAAAAAGTGACTAACCCATGGTCACCCAGCTGGCTTCTCATGCCAAAGTTAGCACTAGAACTGTGTCCTACTTTCTAGTTTTATGCCTTAACCACTTATACCAGGGGTGTCAAACTCAAGACCTGCGGGCTGCATCTGGCCCACGGGGTGTGAAAATAGCAAAGGGCTGGCCCATGGTGCCTCTACTAGCAAAAACTGGGTGCAGGGGGGGGGGCTGTACACAGTTTCCCTGAGCCCTGTTTTCAGCCTGGATGGCCTCCTGCCTGCCCCCCACTTTGGCCAGCAGATTGCTGCAGAAGGCCATCCAAGCCAAAAATGGAGTGCAGGGGGCCATGCATGACCCCCCCCACCCTGTTTTGGCAAACAGGGTGTTGCAGGAAGCATCTGTTCCATCTTCTGTCTGTCCCGTCTTCCCCGCCAGGCTGGCCTGCGGAGGACAACTACAATGTTGATCCAGCCCTCAAAGTAATCGAGTTTGACACTTCTGACCTACACCAAAAGCTCTCAATCAGTATTTACCAATGCCCTTTTTTAAAAAAAAATATAGAAATACTTCAAAGGTATGCCAAAAGCTAACATAATACAAATTGTACTCAGAACTCAGATAATACTATTATTTTATAAACTTTTTTCTCAGTAAGTCCAAATTTTACATTATGATGAATCACATAGTCGGCCAGGATTTTGATTGGATTTGTTGTTTTTGTCCATTTACCAGGTCTCCAAACCATGGCCTCCTGGGCCAATGGGGAGCTACGATTAATACTTCCCCCTTCTCCTCCAACACCTTCCTGATTACTCTCGGGATCACTGGAAGAGAGGGAAAGGCATATAGAAGTCCCTTTGGCCACGGGGTTCAGAGCGCATTGGTTCTCTCCGCACCCAGTGTTACAAACCTGGAGTAAAATTTCGGCAGCTGGCTGTTTGATGGTGTGGCGAACAGGTCTAGGACTGGGGTCCCGAACCGTTCTGTTATTTCCTTGAATAGTCTCAAGTGCAGTCACCACTCCGTGTGATCGACTGTGGTTCTGCTGAGCCAGTCTGCCTGTACATTCGCTGTTCCTGATATGTGCTCCGCTCTGAGAGAGGGTGCTTCTCCGCCCAGAGGCCCAATTGTTCTGCTTCTTGCATGAGAACTCTGGAATGCGTGCCCCCCTGACGGTTGATGTGGGCTTTTGTGGCTACATTGCCTGTCCGGATGAGAATGTGATGGCCCACTATCCTGTCCTGAAACACTCTCAGGGCCAGGCGAACTGCTCTGAGTTCTAGGCAGTTGATATTGTTTGCCAGGTCCTCCTGTGACCACTGTCCCTGTGCCATTTGTTCCTGACAGTGGGCTCCCCAACCAAAGAGGCTGGTGTCTGTTGTGATAGTCAGGCGGTCAGCCTCCTTGAAGGCACAGCCCTTGTCCATGGCCCGGGACGTCCACCCCTGGAAGGACTGTAGCACCTTCTTGGTGATTAAGTTACCTTCTCCAAATTCCTGGTAGGGTAGGAGAAACCACTGTAGAGGTCTTGTGTGTAGATGAGCCCAGGGAACTATCACAATGCACGATACCATCTTGCCTAGAACTTTTGAGAGAATGGCTAGTGGGACCTTGCGGTCTACCCGAATCTGATTTACTAATGTTTACCTGTTGCCCGTGACAGGTAGAACTCACATAGTGAGGTGTCTATGATCACCCCCAGGTGAGGCAAATGGTTGGTAGGAATCAGATGGCTATTCCCATAATTTACGAAAAATCCGTGATCCTGCAGAATCCAGGTTGTGACTTGTAGGTCCTCTGATGCCTGATTGTAGGAGGAGGACTGGATTAGTATGTCATCCAGATAACACTGGACTCATATCAGTAGTGCCCTGATATGGGCCGAAAGTGCTGCCAGGATGATGAACACCCTGGTGCTGAGGTCAGGCCGAACGGCAAGGCTCTGTATTTGTAATGGTGCCCTGCATAATAGAACCTGAAGAACTGTTGGTGTGATGGTAGTATAGGAACGTGAAGATATGCCTCCGTCAGCTCTATGGTTGTTAAGAAGTTGTCCTCTCGAATGCTCTCCAGGATGGACTGGAAAGATCGCATCTTGAACCTTTTGTAAACGAGGTACTCGTTTAATTTTTTTAGGTTAAGAATTGCTCTGCACCACCCACCCACCCACCTCCTAAGGTCTTGGGAACCACAAACAGTATGGAATAGAAACCCTCTCCCTGTTGGTTCGCCGGGACCAGCTGGATGTCTTGAATGTCCAACAGGTGTTGAATTGCAGTCTCTATGAGGTTCCTCTTTGTCTTGTCCCCTGGTATGGGGCAACATATAAAGAACCTTAGGGGTTTGGAGAGAAATTTGAGCCTGAGACCTAGCTTCACTGTGCTTAAAACCCACGTGTCTGATACGGTTGCCTCCCATTGGCTTGTAATCAGTGTTAGGTGTCCGCCAATAGGAGCTTTTGTCCTGGGGTCACTTGTAGTGTCAGAAGGGCCGGCCCCCAGAGCCACATAATGGTTTCTTGGCCTGGAACTGCTGTTTGGTTCTGTCTCGGAATCTGGCCCTATCTGATTGTTGGTCGGTTCCCTGAGGGTACCTCCTTTGAAAAAAGCCTTGGCTCGTTTCTGCTGGCCAAAAGGAGGAATTGTGTGCATAAGGCGATGACCGCTGGTCCGCTCCTCTGTGCAAGGATGGCAGAACCTTTCTCGCTGCTCTTAGTCTCTACCAGCATAGGTTCCATGGCTTCTCCAAAGAGCTTGCCTCCTGTGAATGGTGTAGAGGCTAGCCTCCATTTTGATTTGGCATCTGCCTGCCAGTTGCGAATCCACAACATTCGTCTGGCTGCCACCACTGAAGCCATTGCCCTGGACATGAATTTGGCTATGTTCAGGGTGGCATCCAACAAAATTCTGTCACTTCAATCAGCTTAGTAATGTCCTGCTGAACATGCTGGTTGCCAGATAGAATTCTGATTTGCATCTGTCGCAGCCAGGCTAAGGAGGTCCTGTTGAAAAGTGATGCGGTCATAGTTGATCTTATTGCCCAGGCTGCAGCCTGATGAATCCTGCGAAGAGCCAACTCTGACCTCCTATCCTCTGGCCTCAGACTGTCTGCCGCTTCCTGGGAAACTATGTTAGTCAAGTTCAAGGCTGTGATCAGCCCATCTACTGCTGGCAATTGCAGCTTCTCTGCAAAGTCTGAGGCTATGTTGTAAAAAATTTTGTTGTTCCCATTTCGGTTGGGATATGCTCCTGGTTGAGTCCATTGTTTTTGGACCACATCACGAAACAATTTTGGTGAGGGAATCTCCTCATTTTGCGTCATTGGCTTGCAAACAGAAGCATGTTTGGATCTGCTGTGTCTCCAAGGCTCCAAATCTCCAAGGCTTTAGGGTCATTCCCCTTGTTAACTGTGGCCTTGACCTTAAACAAGAGGGGTTTAAATGGGGGGGGCACAAAACAGCCCTGTGAATGCTGGTGGATCAGAAGCCGATCCCTCATCTTCTGAAAGGCTCCATTCTCTAGTCAACCTCTCCTGAAATCCCATCTCTGCTCTGTAGGGATGGGGTGGGGGAATTAGATTCCCTAAATTTTCTCCAACCCACTTTATTGTGCCAGGCGTTGGCTATGCTCCAGGGCTGAGCCTGATGCCATAGTTTTTCTGATTACCCTGTTGCAAGGATGTGACTAGTCCTTGCGTTAGGGATATCAAGAATTCCATTTGTTCAGTAATCTCTGAGGTTTGATTCTCCACAGGGTGTAAGTCAGCCATTGTGGGAGTAAAGGTTGCCTCTGAAGCCATGCTCTTCCTCTTTAAATCAGGCTCCCATTCAGTCTCTGCTAATAGATTGTCTGGCTGAGGGTACTGCTCTATGTAGCCCTCCATTTGGGAGGCTGGATTGACTCCTATCCCCTGCTGCCTCTGAATGTCCTGGGGAATGGATGGTTTCCTTGATTTCAGAGAACTCTGCTAGTTCTCTCTGCTCTGTCTGTCTCCTTGCTTTTGCAATCTCCTTTCCAAAGCCTCTCCCTCCTGAAGACATTGCGTTCCTCTGCCTTAGAAATCCTTCTCTTTGCCATTAACCTTTCACTATTCATCTTTGAAGCTGCAGGGCTTCTTTGTTCTACCTGGGGATGTCCTGTGCCCCCCCTCCTTTCCCCACTCACGTGTGTCACCTCATCACCATCTGGTGCAGCAGTATTCTCCATCCTTTGATGTGCTGGGGATCTTCTAGACCCCTGCTGGGGAGGGGGAGCCAGGATGTCTGTTGATGAAGCACGTCAAACTTTAGACCTTCTGTGAAGAAGCCGGAAATGGCGCTGGTCTGAAGTACTTTTCACTCCAACCACTTACTTATGGTGGCTGCCGGCAAGCCGATTCACCAGCACTCACTTTCTCTGCCTTGTAGCGGCGCCAGTCAAACCGTGTAGCCTGCTAACTAGATTGTAGCAGCTATCAGATAAACTGATTCTCCAGCTGTTCTTACCCCAAAGAGTTTTTTTCACGATCCTCTCACAATCAAGAACTTTACTCTTTAAATTCCAAGCCTCCATGCTCCCGTGGTGTTCTTTACAATTCAAGCCACTCCCAGCTCCCTGCTGCTTGCTCTGCTTGTTCCCCCTACAGCTGATTCTTGCTTAATAATAGAGGAGACCGACCTTCCTTCCCTCCAGGCACCCAGAAGCACTGCTTCCGAAGATCCGGTTTTCTGCTCCTTTCAGCTGTTCTGACCGGTAGGCTGATCTACTCTAGTCCTTGCATGGTGAAATTAGTTTGCTTAAATCTCTCTGACAGTTCTCTCTCTGCCCTGAAAATCCAAAGTATACAATTAGCTAAACTATTTCTCTTAATAGCTCAACAAAAAGAAATTACATCTCTCCTGGATACAAGACTGAATCAAAACTGGGAGGCAACCAGGAGAGGTATGGCAGAAAGCTCAACAGATTCAGTCTTCAAAGGAAGAAGGTGGAGCAATATCCCACTCTTTGGATTCTCAAGGCAGTACATTGGAGAATAAGTCATCTTCAAATACCATGATTTGAAATATAATTTCTATCAATGGTTATTCTTTTTCCCCCAACAATAGTTAAGATAAAGAACACATTGTGTTATAATTTGTAACGCAATCTTTCCTGAACCTTGGAATAATATGCTGGAGTGATGGGGCCAGGACAGAATCTAAATTTATTTCATTTATATTTAAATGTAGTTAAAATACAGTTATATACTAAATCTTCTCCCTGAATACATTACAAATATTTTTGGTAACAACTTTCAGAAATGTCTTAGACCAAATCTAAGACTTTGGGAAGAGCACATATAGCCCTGGATCTCAGGTTATACACATCTGGATGAACATAAATTCATCTATTAATGATAAAAATAATTTGAAATCTCAAGACTTAGTTTTAATTTTTTTCTTTTGCATCCTTTCTTAGTTTTATAGTTATTGTCAGACCTGGAAGCCATCTTTCTACCTTAGTGCCTTCAGGCTTCAGGCCTGCCATAAATTTTACTGTGGGAAAATGGGAGGGGGGATTGTATAGAAAAGTAATGGCTAACCTTTTTGTTCTTGCATGCCAAAAGCGCATGCGTGTGCATGCGTATGTGCATGCTCATACCCGTAATACAATGTGTGTGTGACGCTCCCTGCGCATGTGCACGCCACCCTATGCACACTCCCCTCCCTCCATGCATGCATGCGTGATACCCCCCATACCCCGTTTTGAGCCTAGCAGGCCTCCCTGAAGCCTCCTGGGACCAAAAAAGGGGCAGGGAGGCATGCCACCCCCCATGCCCCATTTTGGACCTAGCAGGTCTCCCTGAAACCTCCTAGGATCAAAAACAGGGTGCAGGGGGCCCTGGGGGATGCGCCACACACACTTCGTGCTCCTCTCCAGCCGCCCGTGCATGCCTACACTGTTACAGTTGTTATGTCTACCTTGTATGCAGCTTTATTCCTCTCTAGCATTCATCTCCACTGTTCAGTGATGCATTTTCTGTCTCTCTAGGATTTACCTCTATCTCCTCCTGTGAGGCACTTCCTGTTCCTGTTACATTCTTGATGTCTTGTATAGTGTTTTAACTGCATTTTGATTAAACAACAGCACTGCAGAAACCCGAAAACCAGGTGGCCGGCAGGAGGCATGCATGCAGAGCTCAGCTGGGGAGAGGGCTCACGTGCCGGCAGAAGGGTCTATGTGTGCCACCTGTGGCATGCATGCCATAGGTTCGCCATCATGGATATAGAGTGATGAGGATATGTAGTCAAAATAAAATTCTTTATAAAAAGTCAAGGCCTTTGTGCCCTGCAGTTGTGCTAAGAAGAGTAAGGAGGTATCTTCTGTTCTGATTGGCTGTGTAGTGGACATGTGGGTGAGGGGCAACTTGAACTTGAACTTTCTTTTGAATGTGGAAAATCCAGAAGCTCTCAGATTCAGGTTTTCCCAGATGTGCCAATAAGACATCTCTAATAAAAGTTAGTTTTGAGGAACTTCAAGCCTCGGAGTTTGATTTCGTTGGGGATGTTACTTGGAACCCTGACATTAACACGAATCTCCTTTCAATCTAAGGTAGCTCCTCCAAGCTACAGGGTGCTGTCCGGGGTCCTGAGCCCCAAGCATCGACCTGATACCGGGCGGCATGAAAACTCAGGGAAGATGACAGTTGTATGATTAGTTTAGAATATAAGAATTTTTCTATGTATTTTTATCTTTTAGAAAGATCTTGACAAAACAACAGACTAACAGAGTTGGAAGAGACCTTGGAGGTCTTCTGGTCCAACACACTGCTCAAGCAGGAAACACTATAAATAAAAAGGAGCAGAAAGCAGAAATGATTAAAGAATTATGCATTGCCAAATGTTTCAGTGAACATCTTCTTCAGGGGATATTAAACTTAACAAATGCAGAATAAAATCAGTGTGATAGCAATGCCAACATAAGATAACATTCCTTTAAAAAAAATCAGGCTCAATGTGAATAGAACAATTTTTTTTTTCAAAGGGATTCTTTGCAATACAAGTACTTTAAAACCTTATCATCTTTATCTGCTTTCGATACTGGTATTTTCAAAAGTAGCATCTGTTCCTGAGAAAGACATTCATCACAATGTGTTGGGCACCTTTGCTTTATTTAATTGAATCAATAATAGTTTCAGTTTCAGGCTTATTGCTATTTTTTCTCTAAATTAAATATTCCACATTCAATACTGTACAAAATTATACCCAATAACAACTACTGTGGCCACTTGCCAGCAAAATGGACCCAGTTGCCAGAATGCATTCCTTTCTCCATTATGTAGGATGGAAGATTTATGCAAAATGCAGCGGGAGATTCTTGAATATAATCAGTCATTTGTATTCTATATGGAAGAACCAAAAAAATTCAAGATCTATTCCTAATTTCACTCCTTGAATCCCTTCTGAGAAGAGATCATTAATTAAACAAAACCTTAATTTAGCAGCATTTTATAAATCATATTGGTTTTCTGCTGAAAACAGAGTAAGCAAGTTGCAATATCTCAAAACAGAGATAAAAGAAGACAAAGTATGTTACTATCTTATGAAACTAACAATCTACTCTTTTGCCATTTGCCTGAATTGGGTATATTGGATGGAAAAATGAAATTATACAAATTGACTTTTCCAACACTGTCATAATTGTTTTGTCATCAATACAGTATTATGTATAATTATTTAAGGTAGGAATACATGATGACCTAGGTCCTAGGAGTTCAACAAAAACTCTATGTGGCCCAGATTATCTAAACATCAATAGACACAGATAACAACTATTTTGCTAATAAACAAGCAAAGAAATAAGAACTCCTTACTTTACTGCTTTTTGTGCAGTCGCTGAGAGTTCAAGATGACTCTCAACTCGTATATATAAGCCTTATAGAGGAAAGTGTGATTCGATCCAAGGCCAAAAATGAAAACATCCCCGGGGAGGCGGGGGGGGCAAATAACCACAGCGAGTCAGGGTTCTGTCAGGGTTGCCTATTTCTGTCCATTCAAATCTAAACAGCCTCCAAAAGCCATTGACAGTTTCATAGCCCAAGGCTGGTGCATAGCCCATACTGATGATACTGGACTCCAAACTGATTGACAATGGCACCCAACATTTAGGTTCATGTAAGTGTTAAACAGGGGAAGTGAGAGCATTGAGCCCTGAGGCATGATGCACTGAGGGGCTGCAGGTGCAACCTCTCCCCTCTGTCAATACCTATTAGGACTAATCACTGAAGGAGGCAAACCACTGGAATTTCAAGAGTATTTCAAGAGTATTTCAAACTCTTAGCTTCTGTAACAGTCAAAAAGACATTAATGGTCTATAGTATTGAAAATAGCTCTGAAAAGGTCATCAAGAAGTGTGACCAATGTTGTTTCAGTGGAATATCCTAGCCTGAAGTGGATTCAAATTATCTGCTTCCTTCAAGCCCCTTTACAAGAACTATCCAACCACTTTTTCAACAACCTACATTACAAAGGGAATATTAAAAACCAGACAATAACTGTCCAGAAGAAAAGAATCCAGCAATGGTATCTTAAAAAGGACCTGTACTACCTCTTTCTTCAAGCCAGAAAGATCACCCTCTCCCTCCAAGATGTCGATACCACTACATGGATCCAACCAAAAGACCCAGGACACTGGACCTAGCAAATAGGTGACCAAATTCATAGTTCAGTGGAAGGTGTCAACCTCACTAGGAGTCACAGAATTAATTTCTGTCTAGATAAAGCCATAAGGCTGTGCTTAGGCAACTCAATCAGATCTACCCAGAGGCCAAACTATATGAATTTATCCACCAGGTAGTATGAATATTCAGCTCTATATCATTATTAAACTGGACTTTTACATGGACTCACATCTGATTGTATCATACAAGTCTTTGCATTGAGAACAACCTGATAAAATTGTGGCTCAACTGAGATCTGGATGGCGTGCATGCAGTCCCCATGCCTTTAGCACTACTGACTATATTATCTTTTACCTTACTCATTTTGGTTTGGGACCTACATCCTGTACTATAGTAGCACTGTTACTTTTTCTGAACAATCAGAAGGTATCTTCTAGCAATGATAATGTAATTCTTAACTAGCTGGGTTCAACACCATTGCTTTTGGCTTTCAGAATGGTTCCAGATAAACTGTATGATGTCTGTACTGAAACACTCAGATTCAGAAATTAGATAAGCTTAATAATGTTACAGAGCTACTTTCATTTTAAGTTTCACTTTCATGGAAGGACCAGATGAACGGAGAGGAATGGATTTGTTGCCTTATCTGGCAAAGTGCTGGAAGTGCTTTTTAATCAACTAAGTCTTGTTAACTTAAATGAAAAAATGAAAATAAATACTTTCCTAGTGTTGCCAAATGCCAACAAATACCTCAGAAGGAAATTAAAACAAGCAGGGAGGTTAGTGTCTGTGGCACAGCAGTAAACAAGGATGAATGAAATTTGCCAAATTAGTCTGAACTTGTCTATACAATAAACAGAGAATAATTGTGTAGATACCAGAAAGGAAATCTAGAATTAATTTATTGTAATTATTTTTAAGAAATCATTTACTTTCAATTTCACATATGCAACAGGATTACATTTTTTTTAATCTGGGGATGCATAAACATTCTACTATGATTTACCAGGTAGTAAAGTAGAATTGGCAGATACACCATCCAACACTTACTGTCTGCTGGTTTTTCAGTATTAACAACTGAACTTACTTTAGGGTTCAGTGCTCTAAAAGCCACCACCAACGTATTTCTGCAAATTTTATAATAATGCATAACCTAAACAGAAGTTACTGTAAAAGGTACAACAAGTAAATCTCTTATGACGATGTATTTCTCCTTAAGTCTATGGAACTAATCTAAATAATTTATATTAAAATTCCTTCCACATTTTTTTTCTCTGTTTTGAAGTTGCACGATTTCAAAATTGCTAGCACATAACAATATTTAGTTTACAACTTAAGCTGAAACTCATTCCTATACAAATATTTGTTCATGAGTCATTCCAACTCTTTAAACATAACAAATTCTTAATCTTATATGTATTTGGCGGTAATCTTTACATGTTCAACACAAGAACTATAACTAAAAGAGCTAACTTTTAATACAAGTAACAGACATTAAAAATAAATATATGTATACAATTTATACATAAATGTAAATACATGGCACTTCAGTGTCATATATTTAATATCTGGCATGTTCTTCAGTATTTCTCTTATGTATTTCATCTCCACTCTCATATTTTCTTCCCACTGAAATCTGAATTACAGGACAGCCCATGTTTTCCTTTTTTTAAATCATCTTCAGATATATTTTTAGTGTCTGACTCAATATGAAAACGGTACCAAATTAAATGTAAATACTTAGAAGTATTTGAAAGCAATGGACCAAAAAGAACCAAAGTTATTAAAGTGCATTCTGCATACTGTCTACTTGACAGAGAGATCTCGTATCTCAATAAGCAACCACACTTACCTAACATGCGAATGTACAATGCAGTTTGATCAGAACTGTCATAGGAAATTGCTCCACGTCTCTGAAAATTAAAAACATGTGTTATTTCTATTTTTTAAAAGTGTCTTAATTTCTAATTTTATTTAAAGGCCATTGTAAACAAATGTTCCAGTAAAGGACAAACTTCAAACTTTAATCATGTTTAACAAAACTAGCCGTGGACGGCATACTTTTCTTCACACTCCTCATCTTAACTCTCTAAAATAATTATAAAATGACGCTTCTTAGTTAAAAACTCAATGGCACATATTTTGGCTACATCCAAACATATTTTACTGTGAACTTAGCAGTCTATCTCTGCACAGAACAAACAATTCACTCAAGGGTTTTTAACTGCTAAACATACTAAAACTAGTTTCTTCCTATATCCCTTACTAGAACTAGTTCCTTCCTATATCCCGACTCCTCCAAATGGCTGGTTATTAGTAAGACTCCTTGCCTATGATAATTATTCTAATCATAATTCAAGATTGGGAACCTCTGTTTTAGGTAGTAAAACTAACCAGATCTTTTGCCAGTAGTTGAGAAAAAGAGTGGAATAATAACAGTAATCCACAATGGGGATAAAACAGATTTGTAAATATAAAGAAGGTGAATATTTAGAAGAAATTCCAGTATCAAATGTGAAGGAAGATACTAACAGTTTCTGTATTATTACCAAGATAAATGCATTTAAGTGTAATATTAATTGAACACGAGTGCTAGATGACAGACACTCCCCAATCAGAAAACACCATTCTAATTATGACAGAAGAGTGTAGAACTTCCATGAACAGATCCGGAAGCAGTGGCATGTCCATACCAAAGTCATAAGAGTGTCTGATAATTGACAATGGCAGTATTGAAAAAAAGCTCACTACTTTCTGAGGATACATACAAACAAAACAGGAAAAGTGAAGAAGACATGAAACTGTAAAAACCTGACTAAACGGCATTTCAGTTGTATACAAAAGTTTAGACACCTTGTCCAATTATATATTTCAATAAATCCGTAAATAAAATGAAGCTGTCACAATCTGTATATGGTACAAAATTAATGACAACATATTTATGCCATGTGTCTGTACATTCAAATGTACGTTTACAATTGTTTGCAGATTCATAAGAAAAAAACAGTGAATATGGCAGGTGCAGAAATTTAGAGACCCCTTCAGAATTCTGTAATACTATGTAGTTTTCATCAACTGAAAAATCTCTACTATCTGAAAATGAAAATGCCTTTCTGAGGCAACAAGAGGTACAGCTGTATATGCAGATTTAAATCCAGACTTCCTGTCCACATTTATAAACCACCAGCCCAGTGGTGGTATTCAAATCCCAGCGCTACTGGTTCGCTATCGGTAGTGCACGGGCACTCGCTTTGCAAGCGCACGGTGCTTCTGCCCATTTGGTGATGTTTGGCTAAAGCCTCCCACCGCCACTACCAGTTCATCCAAACCAGGGCGAACCAGTAGAAACCCACCCCTGAACCAGCCCCTTTAAAAGGAGTATTTAGATTATGTTAAGAAACTGATTTTCTGATTGCCCCTGAAGAAAAAGGATGGATTGAAAAAGTAAGATTTAGAGAACAAAAGATATATGTAATACCTTGTTTCCCCTAAAATAAGACATCAGGCTTTAATAAGCCCAATCAGGCTTTTCAGCGCATGCACTAAAATAACCCCCGCCCCCAAAAATAAGCCCGCCCTGAAAATATTTCAATGCATGTGCAGTCGGTCCCTGCCATTTCCTCTGGTTTCCTCCACGTGCCCCAAAATAATAAGACTTCCCTGAAAATAAGGCCAAGCACTTACTTTGGGGTTCAAAAAATATAAGACAGGGTCTTATTTTCTGGAAAACACGGTAGTTAAAAAATTTCACATAACCTGAAAAATTTAAATCTTTAAATTTTTGTTCATGGATATATAAAATATTTTGAATTCAATATACAAAATACTCTGTTCATCTTCAAACCAGACTGTTGTGAACTTATGGGTTGAGTTCCAATTTTACTGAAGTATTTGGAGCTCAAAATAGGTTTGTTTCAACTTCAAAGCAAGTTGCTCATTAAAATACACTGAAATATAGAAGAGAAAAAACAAAAGTAAGTAAGTAAGCCCATAAGTAAGACACCAATCAAAATGTCTTCAACTGTGTCAACATTATCACCTATTTACATTTTTATAAAATAAGCTGAGTACTATTTCCAAGGATATTGAACCTTAGAATTTATTCACTAGTGAAATACTTGGCTTTGTACAGGGGATTTTACATTCTCATTTCTGTTTTTGGTATTCTGTAAGAAAACAAATTAGATGAAGAATGTGAATAGTATCAATATAGTACCGTGTTTCCCCAAAAATAAGACCCTGTCTTATATTTTTTGAACCCTGAAATAAGCGCTTGGCCTTATTGCCATGTGCTCAAAAGCCCGATCGGGCTTATTATCAGGGGATGTCTTATTTTAGGGGAAACGGGGTAATACATCTGTTCGTTTTTTAAAAAAAAGTTGGACCTTGCTCACCATAATTTTGAATCATGGATTATGGTTATATATTAGAGCTGTTAATTTTCAATTGTTGCATCTCATTTTCTAAACTTTCATTCTTAAATGCTGGTAGCAGTTATCCCCCCATGCACTCTGCATGGAACTACTGTTGAAGAATATTTGGAAGCTACAGCTGGTACAGAATACAGCTGCACAGACAGTTCTAGGGGCTCCTAGGTCAGCCTATGTAGCACCACTGTTGCATAAGCTGCACAGGTTACCATTGTGCTTTCATATCCAATTCAGTGTGTTGCTTTATAACCTTAAAGCCCTTTACTGTATGAGTGCAGGCTACCTGAACAAGCAACCCAATGGGATTGGCCCAGCCACTCGTTCCTGAAGAAAGGGTATGCTGAGAACCCCGTAAGTCAAGGAATTCTGGCTGGCAGCATCCAGGAAAAAGGCTTTTTCTGCCAAGGCATCATGCCTCTCAAGCTGAGATGTGCCATTCTCTTGATCTTTCATAAGAGCTTCAAAACCTGGCTCTGCCAACTGACCTGGGACCTCAATGGGGGCATTCCATGTTTGAGGTGGTTATTACCCTAAGATCATACCCCACATCATGGTATTCTGCGTTTTTAACTTTTTTAGTCTCTTATTTAATATTTAATCTTTTGTACCTTTGTTTTTATGATATTTGTAAGTCATCCAGGTTCACTGTCACTTGACAGTGAACCTGGGTGGCATATAAATTTAATAAATAAAATAATAAAATAAGTGAGAACATCTAAAATTATAATTTACTGTCAGCAACAGACTTTCAGTATTTTTGTGAACTGCACTACTTAAAAGTTGTACTAGTATAGTTGTAACTAAATTTTAATAACTAAAATAAAATATACTTTTATATATTCCATTATTGTTTGGATAATTATCCAAATTGTTTGTCTTTAAGAACAGTCATTTTGTATAAACACAATCAGATTATTTACTGAACACTGAGACTTCATAAGTAACATTAAACATTCTTCAGTATAAATAATTGTGGAAGGAAAATATTAAACTAACTCTAAATTATAAATTCCTTGTAAGAATGGCTATTTGCAAAAGAAATAGCAATGCCTACAATCATTCAATTTACAAGGTGTCAACAACCGTAAGCAAAAGCTATCAATCTTCCTTTCAAAGTTAATACCACTCTGCATAGCAGTTCCTATTGATAATATCCTAGCATATGATTTATAGCATAATAGCTAAACTGCTAAGCAATAAACATACAAAAAACTTTTTCTTGTATGTATTTTCTATTCCCAAAGGATATAATTAACAGAACATGAATTCCACTGTCAGCCAATTTAATTATGTTAACTACTCAAGTAACCAAATGCATAAGAATCAATTGGAAGTAATTTCTACTATTACATAAAGGTAGAATTTTGATCCAAAGTCCCTTGCTTCAAATCTCGTTTTACAAAATCAGTTCAGCTGGAAGCGTATTTAATGTCTGAGATTAAAGGATATTATTGCCTAAAGTCCCAGCACTAATGCCTTAATCTCAATTCAAGAATATCTATGGGATGGCTCAAAAACTGCAGCTATGTTTTGTTATAGATGAATCTTACACCCTTCAAAGTTTCAATAAAATTATGGTTTGCCCAACTACATGGAGTACTGCAAAAATAAAGCAAAGATATAATTCTAATTCTGGGCAAATGCCTTAAGATTCAGAGATTTGTTATCATTCACGGAAATCTCAGCAGACTGCATCAGGGCAATAACAGATGGGTAACCCAATCCTCAAAACAGTTGAAGAGTGCCAAAAATGGCAACAGAATCTATTTTCTCACATTTTACCACCTACCTACATTTGTTATGGTTAAATTTATTACTGGTATCATTCATATTGGACTCATAGTATATTTACTTTAAAAACCTATAAGAGACATATTTAAAGTGCCTGAAAAAGGCAGAACAAATATATATATATATGGCAATCTTTTGCACAATATTTTAACGGATGAGCATGATTCAGCTGAAGTGAAAAGCCAAAGACTCCTGGCTAAAACCTGAAGCGTTAGTAACAGCTTCATTATATCCTGGTAACTCTCAGAACTGCTATAACTATCAAGGAGAAAAAGACTGAACACCTCTAAAGGTATCGTCCCAGCTACCTATCAAATAAGCAATTTCATCCTCTCCCTCTTTCTAGCCTCATGACCAGGATAAAATTACAGACTGTCTCTAGTCCGTTCGGGGGGGGGGGGGGAATCAACAAAAACTCATGAAAGGCAATCTTGGCGATCTTACTACAGCGTTACTATCCAGCTACAGGTGACAAAAAAAAAAAAGAGCGAGAGTTGACAAAAATAAAAACGGGCGACGAGCAGAGACCGACAAGAAGGCAATTCCGCAGAGTCCAGCGGTGACTCCGGTGCGTCTTTCGCGTGTTCCGAGCTTTGCCTGCCTTGTGCCGCTAACTGAAAAGCTCATCTGCTGCACGCTATCTGGCCTAATCTTCCTACCTCCCGCTTTTGTTCCCTCTCGCCTGACCGAACATTGCCGGAGGACTCGAAACCTTTGCACGTTGCAGCCTCCGGGTTTTTTTGTTTTTTGTTTTTCTTAAAGCCGTCCCTTTTTCCCCCTCGGGGTCCCGCATGGATATTCTTGGGTTTGTTTGTTTTTTTTCCTGCCCCTCCTTCCAAGATCTCTCTCGAGGGCCGCTTCCCACCTCCGCCTCGGGGAAGAAGAGCGAGAGGGGCCCTCCTCACCTGAGAAAGCTGCCTGGGGTTGGGGCAGCCGAAAAGCGCAGAACTGGAGCTGAAGCTGATGGCCCCCCGGCGACTGAGGACGTGCTGCGGGACCGGCCTGTCCAAAGGCAGCACCGGCAGTTGATAGCATACTTCCATTGAAACGGGGGCAGCACCGCCGCCGCCACCGTCACAACCTCGTTCTTCTGGGGTGTCAATCCAAGCCAGGCCCGGCTCCGGGATCAAGGCAGGCCCGGCTCACCGTTTTCACCTGCCCCACGCAAACCCCGGCCACCGCGCTAGAAACGACTTCTTTCTAACCGTCCGACCAGGGCTCGGCGAGCTTCGCGCAGGGGAAGCGGAGAGACAGCCTTAGATGATGATCCGGAAGAAACCAACATCAAGCCCCCGGCTCGAATAACTCGAGTCCCTCGGTCAGCTCCGCAGCCGGGACGGCGGCATTCCCGCCGCTAGTTCAGGTCGTAGCGGGCGGGCCCGGAGGCTGCTTATAACTGCGGCAGTCCCGGCCTGATTTGGAGGACACACAAACTCGGCTGCGGCAACGCCGCTATTGTCCAGCACGAGGCGCGGCCCCGCGCACGAGGGGCGGGGCCAGGTGCTGGCTGGAGAGTGATGGCGGTAGTGGCGCCGGAAGCTAACGGGGGGGGGGGGAGGGAGGGAGAGAGAAAGAGAGAGAGAGAAGAGTTGCGCGTGCAGCAACCCGTCCTCCTCGCCCACACTGAGCACGTTCTCCTCCCTCGGTGTCACGCGAGTGCACGCCTCCCTCAAGAGGAAACCTCGTCCTGGAATGAGCTGCGGGCGCGACGATCCCCGGTGGGAACGTCTTACGCCGTGACGTCATTACCCTGCCTGATGGCCCTTTGTTGTTTTTTTTAACCCTTTTCGCTATCCGTTTTTATTTTTCTTTTTGTTGGGGGTGGGGTGGGAGTTAGTTGTGTAAGGAGGTTGCCCGGTCTATCTCCACTAGGTTGTGTGAAGTCCGTTGTTTTTCTTTATTTTTAGATAAGGGCAAAGGACATGGTGTACCAAGTGTTTGAAGCCTTCTTAAAACTTTTTTTATGCTCAGACCTTGACCTTAAACCACCTCTGCCCCTCTGAAGTTCAAGTTATTTCCTCCTT